>JASDQU011100194.1:6752-24799 GCA_032191745.1 Picea mariana | reverse complement strand
TTTTCAGTTCTCTGTTTCCAACAATAGATAATATGGAAATATTTGTGGTCAAAGGACAGACTAATATGAAGTCAACGATTTATCGATTATTATAGTCTCTCTATGTCTACGACAAGGACTAATAAGAATTGCACCTTTCAATAATAATTAATAGTCAATGTAAAAATCAAGAAAGATTTAATAAAACATGAAGATAAACTTGGACATAGATCATAATTTTTGTTGTATTAATATTTATGGATTCAGTTATATGTATATGCCATCGAAAATATTCTATAGCTATTAAGGTTACCACAAACTATTACATCATATCTAGAGTTTGCAAACCAATAATCTCAATGTTAAAGGAAACCAATACATAATACAATTTGGTAAGAGTATTTAATATATTTATGTATATTACGTAATACAATTTAGTTTATTATGAACCATAGATGTCATGAATGTAATTTGCCTCCAGGAATTTGAGAAGATAAAGAAATTTTGATTGTAATATACAACCATTGTTCAACTATTTTCCAATGCCAACTATATATGTAAATAGAGTAGAATAAAGACTTTAAAATAACGTGCATCAAGTATATGCACATCATCACATATATTCCTACTTGAGGATACGCTACAGTAATTTGGCAAATTGATTACAAAGTACAATTTTCAATGAGCACTATAATGGTTTATTGTAATAACAATTAGTTACAGTTTCAATAAAAACATGTGTTTCCAATATTCTTCCGATATGAATACTATCAAAATTTTTAATTTACAATACTAGTATTTAAATTAAAGAGTTTAATTCATCACACTCCCATCTAAATTAAAAAAAAACAATTACAATTGCCTAAATAATATATAGCAAGTACATAGGATCGAGTGTCACCTGGAGTGATGGTGGTTAAAAGTGGATGCATTTCATGTCCTGTCAGGCATGCAGTTTCCATGCGTGATAAATCAGGTTAGATACATGGCTTCTCAATTCTATCGGTTATGTGGCCCATTTCACTTGTCCAATCCATACAAATAATGTATTTTACTAAATATTCACCCACCCATATGTCATTCATATACACAAGTGCACATGTAATTACCTATTTCAAAATATAAAATAATAAATTATCCTCACCCCAACTCCCACATTTCATATTTTTATTCATAGGTGTTCCCTTATATTTTCATCACTTCCTATTTTAGTGGTTGCACATGGAGTTACTAGTTTTAGTTATTTATTAGTTTACTTTATCTTCTCCCAACCCACTTTTCTTTTCCCACACTTCTATTTGAATTCAAATTCTTGTTCTTATTTCCTCTCCTTTATTTAAGGATGCACTAGTAATTAGTTTTAGTTAATTAATAATTAATTTATTTTCATTTCATACACACTTTCATAATTTATATTTATTCTTCTTATTATCTTTAATTAACTAGATCATCTATCGTGTTATGATATTCTAATTTATATTATATGTTATTTATGTTACTATAATTTAATTTAGCATTTCATTTTTAAGTAAAATGCATAGACTATATGATTGTTTTTTCACTAAATAATTATGCATACCAAACTAATTCTCTTTTATACTTTCAATTTAACATTTTTTCATTATAATTTTGACAATTCATAAATGATACTAAAGGTGCCATGTTTCACATGCCCTTCAAGAATTAGCTTTTTTGTATTTCCAAGGGTGCCATGCTTCCCATGCCCTTCAAGTATCCAACTTTTCTTGGTGGGGAAATGAAGAAATAGTGGAGATCCTGTTAACTCATCTGATCTAGATGGATGTCGGTGGCCTCCCACCTATTCCAACTAGCTCATTTTGGCAGTTTTCCAGTTCGACGTTTTTTTCCTAGTTTTCGGGTCCTTGACTTTCAGGGCCGTTTTGAGGCCCTAAACAACATTTTTAGAGATCACCACAGTCAATAAGTGTATTCCTTGGATAGACATTTCCAATGGGCTATCGTGCACCTAAAACATAGATCGTATGCAAAAGTTACGACCCCAAGAAGTTGATGTACTAACTTACCCAAACAGGGCCCACATGACTTTTGGCACTTCATCTCCTAGGGTTAGGTTTTTGGATGTCTAGGGTTTTTGACATACCTATTTATTGTTAAAAGGCCTTGAGAGCCTCATTGTAATTATATTCTGGTGAATGAGCGTAGCCATAACATCTCTTCTTAGACATAATCCACCACCATTCTAACAAGTTTGTTTTCGTTGCATTTTATAGTTTCAACTTATTTTCTTATTGAATAGAAATCGATTTTACTGTATATATGTTATTCTGTGTTAAGCATCTTTTGATAATAATCTGTATTCATTTAATTCTGCTCATAAAATCTGGATCAATAGTATCAGAGTAGTCTTCTCCTTATTGTTCTTAATGCATATCCCCAATGAGGTCAGGGTACAAAGAATTGGGTCTCGAGCTTGTTTCTCTTAAGGAAAAATGCTCTCACATGCCCAAGCGACCTCTCATGGTGAGAGAAAAGAAAAACGAAGGGACAGGGGATCCCTTCAAAATGTTGCTCGAGGAATCCCTCATGCAACAAAGGAACAAAATGATGGATAGTTTTGCGCAAAATCCTTCGGTCACTACCAACAGGTGACACATCTTCCTCAAACGGAGGTGCCGCCCCCTTCAAGGTACAAATCAACTTCGATATTCCTATATTTGAAGGTCAGATAGACGCAGATGTTGTAGAAAAATGGTTGACTCTGCTAGAAGGGTATTTCTTTGTCCAAAACTTCTCGAATAGAGAAAATATTACTTTTGCACTCCTCAAAGCCATTCTCCATGTCAAAGATTGGTGGGAAACTTTCTTTGAACAGAAGGAAACACATGAACCCTCATTATTTACAGTCGCGGACACTTGGGAGTCCTTCAAGGATGTTATTAAGGAACAATATTACCCTGTTGGAAGTTATGACGACCTGTATATAAAATGGACCACAATGCGACAGGAAAGAGACCAAGCAGTGCCCGAGTTCACAAATATCTTCCATACATTGCGCACCAAGTTGGGTATCAAATATTTTGAGCGACATATGGTGCTCAAGTATCGTGATGGCCTGCATAGATACATCCATGCCGGAATGGAGTTTTTGGACATCTCATCCTTGGGCGCGGCCTACCGATATGCCATCAAAATCGAGCAGAAGCTCAAACAAAGGACACGACAATTTGGGTTTGGGAACCCCTCACAGCAAAATCTAGGAAAGGGCGGCCCCAACCCGCAAAACAAAGGACAAAGAAAATATGAACTACCTTAGGACAACCAGTCCAGGCCACAAGCAAAGAAAGACACCAAAAAGACAAAGAAAGACACCGTGAAGTGGTGTGACTTTCGTAAGAGCCCCTGGCATAACACTGTTGATTACCGCTCAAAGGAGTCATTGGTGGCTGAGGTGAAAKCCTTTGAATCAGATGCGGGTTCTGACTCYGAGTCAGAACCAGAAAGGGGGAGATAGATTATTGATGCAGATCCCARTGCTACCGTTTCTACCACGAAGCTCTAGCCCAGTGAACKAGACGACCCAAAGGAAGGTGAGCACCTTTTTCATTCACAGATGTGGGTGAAGGGTACCCCGCTACACTTCATTGTTGATAGCGGTAGTCAAAAGAACCTAATCTCAGTAGAGGTTTTCAAGCGACTCGCCCTACCAAMAACGCCGYACCCACAACTCTACACCATTGGATGGCTCCACCAAGGAAGTGACATCCGCGTCAACCAACAATGTYGCCTATCATACGACATCAAGCCCTTCAAATATGAGATAGTGTGCGATGTTTCCCCTCTCAAAGTTTGTAATTTTCTTTTGGGCCAACCATATTTATGGAAACAACATGTTGTATATGAGTCTAGGCCTCACAATGTTATTATTATTTTGAACAAGAAATTGTACAGGATACCAGAGGTAGTCCCACCTAGTGCTATTTCCTTGATCTCTCCCAGGCAATGCAAGAAGGTCATGTCTTAGACGGGGAAGTTTGTCTTCTTCGTGATTCACTCTTAGAATGAGTGAAAGATCACAACCACATCTAGGTCTTCGTGGCTAACCTCTCCACACAATAGAAGCAAGTGGATAAGGTCATGGAAGTATAATCAGATATCTTCTCCTCACCTACCAGGGTACCTCTGCACTATCAGGTCAAGCACCCCATCGATCTGACCCCCGATGCATCGTTGCCTAATGGGCCAGTCTATCGCCGCTCTTTGTTATAGAATGAGGAGATCAAGCGACATATCCAAGAACTTCTCCACAAGAGGCACATCCATCCCAACTCATCACCTTGCATGAGCCCAATCATGTTGGTACAAAAGAAAGATGGAACATGGCGACTCTGCATTGATTACCGGACCCTGATTAAAATCATAGTAAAAAATCGGTACCCAATTCCTTGAATTGACGACCTCCTTGATCAGCTCATGAGGGCCAAATACTTCAGTAAGATTGATATGAAGTCTGGCTACCACTAGGTCCCAATAGAACAAACAGATGTATGGAAGACTACCTTCAAGTCAAAGGAAGGTATTTTCGAATGGTTGGTCATTCCCTTTGGCTTGACAAATGCTCCAACCACTTTCATGAGGATGATGGATGATATCCTACAACCATTCACCAATACTTTTGTAGTGGTGTATCTGGATGACATTCTCATTTTCAACAAGAATTGGGAAGAACACTTGTAGCATATTCAACAGGTTCTGCACACCCTGCGACAACACAAGCTATACGCCAACTTGAAAAAATACTCCTTCGGCATGGACAAGGTCCATTACCTGGGCTACATCATTGATAAACATGGTGTACATGTGGATCCAGTCAAGATCCAAGTCATCTGTGACTGGCCAGCCCCAATCACACTCACTGAGCTTCAGAGCTTCATGGGCCGTGCCAATTTCTATTGCAAGTTCGTGTTGGGATTCTCCCACATTGCATGTGCCCTTAGCCAAGTAACCAGGGGTGGTGGTAAGGAGAAATTTGTGTGGGGCCAGTCCCAAAAATAAGCATTTGATGATTTGAAGAAACGCTTGTGTTCAACCCCAACACTTTCACTACCGGACCTACAACAACCCTTTGAGATCGAGACAAATGATTCATACTATGGTGCGGGCATCATTCTTACTCAGCAAGACCACCCCGTGGCCTATCATAGCGAGACACTATTAGATGTTGTCCATAAGTACCCTACTTATGACAAAGAAATGTACTCCATTGTGCAAGCTTGTCGCCAATGGAGACATTACATTCTTGAGAAGGAGATAGTCATCCACACTGATCATAAGCCACTTTGGTTCATGAAGACACAAGGAAAACTATAAAATGATCGMCATAAGAAGTGGTCGACATACTTGCAACAATTCCACCTCAAAATCAAGTATAAAACAAGAATCACCAACCGCGTCATTGATTGCCTTAGTAGACTGMCAGTCGCGACACTCACCACGGTGCTAGACTCTTGCGGCTATGAGACCTCTAGATGGACCCAACTCTATGAGTCAGACACGAACTTTGCCACCACCTACCAAATGTTGGGTGCAAACGCAGTTGTCGCTAATTTCCATCTTCAGGATGGGATGTTGTGCCATATGGGCCATATTTGCGTTCCAACAAGCAAGCGAGCGAAGTTGATCTAGGAAGCCCACTACAGTCAGGTGATAGGACACCTCGGCGTCGATAATCAATGCTGCAGAAACATTCCTACTAGATGAAACTTTGACAAGAGGTCAACAAGTATATCAGGTCTTGCACTGCCTATGCTATTGCCAAACCGACCACTCAGAAATAGGGCCCTTACACCCCTCTTCCTACTCCTGACAGGCCATGGTTATCCATCTCGATGGACTACATGTCAGGCCTTCCGTCCATGGAGCGGGGAAATGACTGTGTTTTTGTGGTTGTTGATCACTTTTCTAAGACGAAGATTATGGCTGCCTACAAGAAGAGCATCACAATAGAGGCCACTGCTAAGATCTTATTTGAACAAGTCAAGGTACATTATTGAATCCCACAAACCATTGTCTTAGATTGGGACAGTTGATTTCTCAACAGATTCTGGTTGAGCCTCTGGTCACTACTGGACACCAAGCTCAACAAATCCACAACCTTCCACCCCCAGACAGATGGCCAAACCAAGGTCGTAAATCAAATGATCGTGCATATCCTGCGCATGTATAATTCCAAGCACCCTTGCACATGGGATGAGAGTCTTCCCTATTTCTATCATAGCTGCAATTGAGCCATGCATAGCTCAACTAGCCACAACCCCTTTCAGGTGGGGTTGGGATTCCAACCATTGGGTCCCATAATGTTGCACTACCCCTTGAGGTCAACTCGACCGACTCATCTCCTGCTCCAACTGAAGCTGACAAAGCCACCCAGTTCATTGAGCTAATCCAGCACATCCGCCAACAGATTTAGGATATCCTACAGAAGTCCAATGACAAGTACAAGCGACACCATGATCAACACCAAGTGCCACATAAGTTTTAGGTGGGCGACTAAGTTTGGTTGCATTTGCATAAATAACGCCTTACCGGACTCCATCGGAAGCTTCGCCCACTCTGTTATGGTCCGTACACCATCGCCAAGGTTGTGGGTGATAATTCTTTTAAGCTCAACATTCCTCCTTTCCTTGGCCTACACCTAGTGTTCAACGTGGATCTCCTTTGACCTTATTTCCTACAATTATTGGACACCTCAAAGATAACAGAACAACTGACACTCAAAAAGATCAACCTTGACTGCATACAACAAGCATCTAGTGATTAGATTGTGGGAAAACAGGTCAAGGGCACTCGCCAACAAAGGATCCAACTTTATCAAGTTGTCAAAGCAAGGCAGCTCCTGCACCAAGGCAAGTGGCTCACCGGGCCCAAATTCAACAGAAATTTCCTCATCTAATGGGGGCACTCAACGCAATGGAGACCATTGATTCCTAAGGGGGGAGGATTGATCCAGATGGATGTTGGTGTCCTCCCACCTATTCCAACTGGCTCATTTTGGCAGTTTTCCAGTTTGACGATTTTTCCCTAGTTTTTGGGTACCTGACTTCCGGGGCCGTTTTGAGGCCCTAAACAACGTTTTTAGGGCTCGCCTCAATAAATAAGCATAGGTTCTCCATAAGAAACATGTGTAGTCCTCGAATATACCTTTCCAACGGGCTATCATGTGCTTAAAACAAAGATCGTATGCAAAAGTTACGACCCCGGTAAGTTGATGTATTAACTTACCCAAACAGGGCCGACATGACTTTTAGCGCTTCATCTCCTAGGGTTAGGTTTTTGGATGTCTATGGTTTTTGACATTCCTGTTTATTGTAAAAAGGACTTGGGAGCCTCATTGTAATCATATTCTGGAAAATGAGCGCATCTGTCACATCTCTTCTCAGACATAAGCCGCCACCATTCTAGCAAGCTTGTTTTCACTGCATTTTAGAGTTTCAACTTATTTCCTTGTTGAATAGAAACCATTTTTACTGTATATCTCTTATTCTGTGTTAAGCATATTTTGATAATAATTTGTATTCATTTCATTCTGCTCATAAAATCTGGATCATCATCTTTGTTTCCCTTTGTTGAGAGACTAATGCTCACTAAGGAATAAGGTTATCACCTTATTGCACACCCCTCATCCAAACCTTGTGAGTGACCAAATTCACGATGTCCCCTCATGACAATGTGCAACTTCCAAGTAAAAACATCCCTAGATTTTCAACTTAGGCCATATAAATGAGTGCTAGTAGGTAGTAACATGAATGTTGTTCCCTCTTTCTCGATGTTCCCCGGTACACTTCTATACAACTCCATTACCCATATGTGGATCGATCAACAAGCATGTTCCATGTGCTTGGACACACTACAATCAATGCATCAAATAATTCCATAATAAAAATCAAAGCATAACATTAATTATATAACATTTTTGGGTATCCTGACTGAATTTGGAGTCTAATATAATGTTAACACAATCTTATGTCAATATCTACTTGCGGTTTCCTGTCACACTAGGAAAACCGTCAGTAGCATATGCAAGTTAATGTATCCAATATTTTCATTTCAATTTATTTAGATCATATAATTCAATATCATCAATTGCAACATATCAATGGAAATTTAATTCATCGATGTTATCATACAAACTTTTAGATAAACCCATTCAATAATCATCATTTAAAACCCAATTAGATAATTAAAAGTTAAAGTTTCATCATCACAATAGTAGTCAATAAATCAAGTCATTTGTAAACAAATTCCTTGAAACAATAATGTCTAGTTTGTTTCAATAGTCAAAGAAAAATAGGGCATTGCATACACATGCTCATGAAACTTCATCTAGAAGTTCTAGAATAAGTATGGAAATTGTTGATGCATCTTAGTTGTGTCCTTGTAATACCCTTGTTTCCCCTAGTTCTTAAATAGAAGTATATTAATGCTAGAAGACTATGGACATATCTATTGTGAAAGATGATGAACCTTTTCTAAAGAATGTGATGTAAATATTTTGTTATTAATAAAAAAGGATAATGCTAAATAACTCTTGAAGGGGAATGCCTACATAGATTATGATGTTGTGAGAGGGATGGTAAGGGCAATTGGTAATGGTGAGATGACCCATGCCAGGCCGATACTCTGCTGGATATAAATTGCTTAGACCTAGAACAGTCTTTTGGCCCAAAAAAATTAATCATTAGTCAGGCTGGTAGTTTGGAAGTCTTCCTCAAGATTCAATGACGAGATGAGAAAAGTACCCATTTGGAAACTTCCTGATTTGACCCACAAAATCTTGCTAGGAAAGGAAAGAAAAGAAAGGTAAAAATTGTGGGCAGAGGGAAAAAGAGGAGGGACACGAATGATTCTGAGGACCAATCAAGAAGAGAAGAGTGCGCGGGGATCTCTGGTTTTGAGGAGAACTGAGAACTAAGTTGTTCTGGTTATAGGAGCGCTTGGATGGTGTTTTATAATCAAGTTGATCAACATAGTTGTGGTGATTGAGTGAGCAATCCTAGCAAAATCCCTTGCTTGGTGGATAGAAAACTAAACTTCTAGGTTCATGTGGTAAAAGGAGAGTAACCTTTTTCCTTTGTGGTTGCTGAGATTAAGCAGAACCCCTCTCATGGCATCATGATCTAGCTAGGGGGTGGCAAGTTGAGGAATACTCCAAGAGAAACTGTGCCTATATTTGGGTGGAAAAGGGAACCCCTTTCAGCAGTTGCCAACTAATTACCAAGTTTCAGATAAGTGTGATTTTGAGTTTATATTGTATTGACTGATTTTATTATAAAATGAGTTTCTTAAGCTAGATGATCGCATAATTCGTTTATCTTTTTGAATGGTAAAATTTGTAAATTTGAGGGCCTAGTGGCCTGGGAAATTTGATGTAGAATTTGAATATCATATTATGTCAATGGATCTTTCTTTAATTTCGTTTAGAAAAGGAGGACTATTGTTAATGGGTTTTAAATGAAATTGGGGCAAATGGCGAGTTGAACTTCTATCTGAATCTATTTGCACTAAACCTAAAAAGGATTGTCCAAGGACCGAACCCGCAAATACAAAGTTGGGACGAAATCTATGCGACTATTCTGAACTCGTCCATCCTTCGAAATCCATTTTCATGTTATAGCATTTGAGTTCTATAAATGGAAGGTGCTTCCCTCAACCCACTTTACCATGTGACTTCGGTCCCAAAACCACGGGCCTAACCAACCCCTAGTTAAGATTTTGAAGCACAGCCTTCCAGGGCATGCAAAGGTTCCATGTGACCATAACCTCGAAGCCATGGGATTGTTACATTTCATGTGGGATTACCGACTCGAGCCCTCAAGCCAGCAGGAGTTCCATAAGACGGAGGTCCAGGATACTTGTGCTACATGTAAAAGGTGTCGACGAGCCTTTAGCCCAAGTTTACAAATACATGACCATCATATGACCAGGACCATGGAACCATTTTCTACACTCCAAAAGGGGCTAATATTTTCATGCTTTGAGACTTTAGAGGTCCGGGGCTTTGGGATGTTTGAACATCACAACACTCTAATATTGTCAGAGGCAACTTGCAGACACATTCCCCTGATGGTTTGATTGATAATTGGTGGTTCCTTATCCGTCACCGTGGATTCCACCTTATCATTAAACCGTGACCAACTTCTCAATCACAGGTATTTCCTGCACTGTTGATCATGATCATAGATCAACAATATAATCTTTGTCATCATCCTCTTATGGATCTACGGTTGAAATACCCAAAATATCCACTTGAT
Organism: Picea mariana; assembly: GCA_032191745.1. NCBI lineage: Eukaryota > Viridiplantae > Streptophyta > Pinopsida > Pinales > Pinaceae > Picea > Picea mariana. The sequence goes on along the minus strand of JASDQU011100194.1, from coordinate 14,531 downwards.
CGAACGACTGGCCGGATTTTGAGACTTCACGAGTCATGTGACTCCTAACCTTCCAACCTCTACAGAGTATTACTGGCTGAAGTGGTCATGAGGTTTGATGATCGTTTGTTGTCGGTTAATACTTCAATTTATTGTATCCTTTCACTACTCTTGATCGAATGGTCGAGAAAGATCCCAAAAGATCTTAGATCAATGGTCCGTGGAACTTTGAGGTTTTTGCCTTTGAGATTTTGAGAGTTTTAAGTAGAGCGTAACCTGGGATATGACCCGAAGGATGGATATTACTTAACTAACATGATTAAATAAATCTCTTGATTATCCCTATGTCATGTTTGTAAGTACGTGCGTGGGATCCACTTCAAAAATTCGATACTTCAGGAGATTTGGTATGTTGGTTCATAGGCCAAACATCGAAGCACCTAACGCCGAAATTCCCTCGTCGAAGTGTCAAGCTCTGACTAGATGGGCCCGCATACACCAGGGCGACGTGGTGGGTCTGGGTAGGTCCACATGGCGTCGTGGGATTAGACATGAATTAGGTGTGGGATCCTCCCCCCTTTCCTTCCTCATCATGTCTAAACCATGTGTTAGGTGCGAACAAACCTCGTTTGTTATATCCAAGGGTGGAAAGATCTCAACCATAGGTATTCAGAGTGGAAGTAACCCTCCAGACTTTGGATCTCTAGGAAGGTTTAGACATGTGCGAGAATGTTGAAGGGCCGAAGGCCCGATATCCATGAAGACCGAGAGATATTCCCTGTAACTAGTAGCCATGTCATCGCCAAAGGGTGACAACCCAGGTCAAGACTGTGCAATGTCAGACAACATAAGAGAGGTGAATATACATGGATGCCATGTGGTGAAGGGGATGGCTATTGGCCAATGACGCATCAAAAAATTTTAAGGCCATAAATTTCAAACCAGAGCTCGCTTTTGGACAAGGTTATAGTCGTTGGAAAGCTATCGGTGATCACACAACGATGGTGTCCTCATTCGAAGAATTAAGGGAGTTGTAGGAAAGAAAAAAATTACGCCCCATTCCTTTTAAAGAGTACTTAGGGGGTTGGGTGTGTGATAGAGTGGTATCAGAGCAGGTTACAACACTTAGCCTGGTTGGGCTCATGAAAGAGTCGAATAAACTTTCATTAGAAAATTTTAAGGGGGAGGGAACCCTACCCTACCGTATATAATAGATCATGATTCAAACACTAGGCCTGGATGGGCCAGAAATCAATCACAGGACCGATATAAAAAGGCAAGTACAAGCCCGTTAAAAAATTTCCTCTACGTTGGAAAAGTTTATCTATTATCTACACCAACTCCTTGATTTAGGTCTCATTTTCAAATTTCTTACAACATAAAAGTTACATGATGATGTGAAACAAAGGGAGCATATTGTCGCTTTGGTAGAATGATAGCTACTCCTATGGGAGTGGGATTATGTCGGTAGGCACCAATAACAAGACTTGGATAAAATTGAAACTTGTTATAGGGATGCTTGAGTCTAGGGGGAGCATGAACTGAATAGGTGTCAAGGTTGTCTGCAAATGTGGGCTTCAGACGCCTTTGTTAATTACAATTGTTGCTTAAATAAGATATTAGGCCTTGTGAGTATAATTCTATTGAACACACCTACCACACTTAGAGGGGGGGGTGAATGAGTGTGGGGCTCTTTTTCCCAAAACTTCCCTCTTCACATAAAAATCCTTAGTTAACATTCAACATTTATTCATTACCCATTGCTGTCATTTATAACCAGTTAGATGTGAACATATTTCAACAACACATATCATCAATAAGTCATCACCACAAGCAACAAAAAGAACACAAGATSTATGTACAATTTTTGTTTTTATTATGGACAACAATCCGGGGGTTTATCAACAACAACTGAATAGAGTGCAACTCTACAAGAGCACCARCTCTATAATGCAAGACTCAACTTACACCCTCAACACCAACTGAGATGAGGCAACAATCCCCAACAGATATCAATCTKTTAACAGGTACATGACCTGTCGATAGTGCAGCCAGCRTGTACACGTGCCCTGGCTCACTACAGCCTGCGTATTCAMACGACCARTGTATACAAAAACCTGCGTATACCTTATGAGCTGTTAGGGTTTGTCCTTCAAGATCAACTCAGATTCTYTRCAATCAATATATCATTCTCTTCTGTCTCTGACTATCCAATCTGCCCACCAGTCAGTCACAACACATCCAAGCTCTCTAATAGCTTGTTCATGCTCCACAACAAATCAATATGAATGCTATCTCAATCATGTATAAAAAAATAGTATACCACAACAATCATGTCACCACTGAATCAAAAGAGTACTGCTCACTCCATCAACCAAATCAAACAAACTGAACCACATCATAGAATCCATACCAAGAATGCCCTAAGCATTCACAACACATCAAACAAGAGTATCCATCAAGACAATAATGTAACCATACCAGTGTCTCAGTGATAGATCTGAGCCCATAGAATGTAGATTTGGAACCTGCCTCATCATCCAAGAGCTTGGCACCATCTCAAACACAAATATCCATGATTTTATCCACTATACACTCCCTATACACAGTCAACCCGCATATACCTTCAATGTATACACACCCTATACACAAACAACCCGTGTATACCTCAAAAACTAGGGTTTCTAAATCTCTGAGACTTTTTCTGTCAAGATCTCCGATATTGCCGAAACTTTGATGCGTCCATGAGATCCTCCTCTCACTCTCTTCCTCATAATAGATCTTCAATCATGCTCAAGAGATCCATACCAAAGATGCTCTCACAAGAAGCTCTCCATCAATACTCCAAAATATATTCTCACAAGAAGCTCTCCATTGATCCACAAAAAGGATGATCTACAAGAGACCATAACTATCTTATTTATACTTTCATCCTCTAGGTCACTTAACCCATTTTCCTTATTTTAGGGTTAACCACTTTCCATAATAGGAATTTCTCCAATATTTTATCATTTAAATATTCCTTATTGATTTTGTCACTTCTTTATCATTTAAATAATGTTTTCTTCTTTTACGCCACTTTGACTTCTTTGACCTTGGGGGCTTCAAGTCTTCATATGGGGGTCCTCCAACTTCATAAGGCCATAACTCCCAAACCATGAGGAGTTATTTGACATTCCACATACCACCAGAAATGGCATGACAAGAACTATCCATCTAGGATAGTTTCACCAACAACTTCATTGATCTTCATCTCATTATTCCACATACAAGCACGAGTCCTCCAACAATTCTTCTAGGATAACTCAATCTGCAAAGCATCTTCCCGTGAGGGCTTTCACCATAAGGGGACCACTTTGGAGTTCATTCATTTGTGCACCTTATCAATCATGATAATACAATAATGAGTCATCTTTTCATCAAACAAACTATGCATTATCATGTATCAATGACAACTCATTGATCCATCTTCATCTATGCATCTTATCAATGATCCATCTTTATCAATTGGTTTCCACTTTGACATATATCATTCTCATGAAGGACTATGCATCATATTAATGATCCATCTTTATCAATTGGTTTCCACTTTGACATCTATCATTCTCATCAAGGACACTACATATACATTGTTCATCAATCATCAATCAATCAATTACTTGACATCAATCAAACCATTTGCATCAATGACACATGATCCAAAAATCTCCCAAATAATCAAACCATTGGAATCAATGACAACATGATCCAACAAATTCCCCATGTCTAAAGGCCTTATGGAAATGTGTGAGGTCAACTTACTTGACCTGTCATAACTGAAAACCTGCTATTGGGATAATTCTTTTTTTTCAAAGTAAAAAGGAGTCCCATGGACTGAGAATAACCCTCATGGAAGAAGTGAAGTGACATGAGCAAGTTAAAAATCTCATGGTTGTGCCAAGGGAGTGTATATCCCTATTAACTTAAGGGTGTGTCTATGCATGAGAATGCAAAAGGTAAGCAAGTGGAATACGTCTTCACTGTATACATGGGTAAAAATCTTGGTGCACGAGGATATGCTGAAATACATATGGAAAAGATTGAGCATGCATATAACATGCATATATACTTATTATAGTCTGTCATTGGATGTAAAATATGGTGGTGATGTCATAGATCATATGGTTAGTGATGATTTGACTATAGCAGCATAAGTAAAATGTTGACGATGTTGATTACATATTACCTTATGAGGATAAGGTAGAATGGTTAATGAAATGTTGATCTTGAATGTGGTAAAGGAAGTTCTGGGGAATTTCTAGATGACCAATGGGTTAGATTGACATATAGAGGTGGATAGTAGCTATATATATATGGCTTGGTCTGATCGAGTTGTAGTGAGAGGGAATATGAGAAAGGATTCCCTTGATAAAAAGGTATGTTGACCAAGAATGGTTTGAGGCACAAAGAGAATCTTGATAAGTTGGCTTGTTGCCTTGGGCACTGTTAGAATTGCCCAAATGGTATTTCTGGGTTGTTGAATAATTTTATAGTAGTTTAGGGAAGAGTGTTTTATTGCCGGTTGTTTTCATATGGAAATGGAAACATAATTATGAATATGCATGTGAGACTTGCCATGTGGATATCATGTGAATCACTGTAAACTCTCAACCGAGAGGGCAACATGGTGTTGAGTAATCCTATGAGAATTTTCATAAGAATGGTTGGAAGATATCTAGGAGGAATGGTACGGAAGTTTAAAATTTCCATGTGTGTGAATGACATGGAAAAAGGTGCAAGCAATGAACTTGCATGCTGAATATTTATCTATGTTTGTATATGCTTGAGTGCATGGAATGAATGTGTTATAAGATTTCCTAGTATGAAGACCGATATTAAGACCAAATAGATATGAATGAATGATATTAAATGTGAAAGTGATGCACATGTATGATGTATGAGTATATGTATACTAAAGGCACAATGTGACTGCCTGAATGAGTGAAATTTAAGGCAAGAATTGCACTTGCCAAGATTGAATGAATACCATGGATGCATGGCTAAATCTATTTTGAAGAGTCACGACTGTTTTTTTTTTTGCATAATGAATTGAGGAGGATGTATTTCATTTCCTCAGGAAAAGCTAGTATAAATTGATAAAAGAGTAAATGAGCAGGGATGCTCCGTTGTCTTGATAAAAAGTGACATTATTATGCTCTTAAAGATTGCATGTAAATTATTGTGAACAATCGTGAACTAATTAATTTTCGATAGATACAGAAATGAAACTATAAAGTGTGCTTATGGTGGACACCCACACAAACACTCCATGATAAAGCATGTGATCAAAGATGCAAAGTGTGAATGCCAATTGATGAAATAAATGTGCATATGTGAATGCACAATATGAATGCGTAATAGAAATGCATGTTGACAATTCCATATGAAATAATGGGTAAGAATTTTTTTTCATTGACTCAAGGGCTAGATTAGGGGGACTAGTTACTGGTTGACAGAGAAGAGCTTTGAATTGTTCTAATTGTTGGTACTTTGCTTTAGGTTTGGCAATAGCTCTTTACTTCCAAAATTTTGGAAAAGAGATAATTGTCTTAAAAATTTATGGACCATATACAAATACGTTGGTATTCTAGGATAATTTTTTCAGCTAGGATTGGATAAATCAATGATATATTATCATTGGGGAGGGACTTAAACTTTTCTCTTGGTAGTTTGGATATTTGGGGACCAATAGCTCAAGTTGAAAATCTCTTTGATTCTTTCTTGAGGAAGCTAGATGATGTAGGTCTGTATGATATTGAGTCTATTAAATTAAAACCTACTTGGAGGAACAAAAGGGTGGGTGAAGAGAGGATTGCAAAAATATTGGATAAATTCTCATTGTCAAAACCTTGGCCTGATGATCTTATCAGAATTAGACAATGGACAAGTACTAGAGGGGAACCTGGTCACTTTCCAATCCTTCTTGAATTGGATTCTATTAGGAGAAAACCGCCTAGTCCTTATAAATATAACCCGGGGTGGTTGATAGAGGAGGATTATGTTAGGATGATAAAATATTAATGGGTTCCTTTTGATGCAACCTTAAGGGAATCGACCACAATCTAATTTGATCTTAATATGAAAAAACTAAATCATGCATATACTGCTCGGGCACATGCTAAGAAGATAAAAGATGAAAACTCCCTAATTTATGTGGAGTGTAAATTAGATGAGTTTTATTACAAAGAAGGGGTTGGCTATTTTTCTAAGGAAAAGAAAGTTGAATTAATCCTTTTATAAGAAAAAAGAAGAAGGTTGTTGTTGGAAATGGAAGCAATCTATATACTTAAAAGCATAGCCCTCTAGCTATCAAGTGGGGATGAAAATACAATTTTTTTTCATTTCTTCACCAATCATAAGAAAAACGTTGATATAATTTGGAAGGTTGCAAGAAGTGATGGGTCGATGGCTACCAACTTCAAGGATATTGCAAAAACTAGTGTGGATCACTTTGAAAACATCTATAAAGATGAAAGTAGGGCTACTATTGTTGAAGTGATCAAAATGAATTCCTTTTTTCCTAGCTTTGTAAGTGAGAAAGAAAACACATGTTTAATGGAAGAGGTGTCGAAGGAAGAATTTCTCTTTGTGCTTCATAGTTTCCAAAAGGACAAAAGCCCAGGTCCAGATGGGTGGATAATTGAGTTATTTTAAAAAAAAAAATTTATATCTTTTGGGAGAGGACCTGATGAGGATGGTTGAGGAATCAAGATCCCAATGGAGGATTCTGGAAGCTTTAATGCCAATTTCTTAGCCCTCATTCTAAACATAAATAATCCATCTTGTTTTGAGGAATATAATCATATATCTCTATGCGATTGCATTTATAAAATTATTGTAAAGGTCATAGAAACAAGGGTTAAAACATTGCTATCAAATTCCATTTCTAGTGAGCAGTTTGGATTTTTCAAAGGTAGGTAGATTCATGAGGCTAATGGGGTGGCCCAAGAGGGTCTTCATTCCATAATATCCAAGAATATTAGGGAAATGGTATTTAAGGTTGATCTATCAAAGGATTATGATCGAGTTAGTTGGATTTATTTGAGATTAATGCTAATTCATTTGGGTTCTTATGTCCCTATTGCGAATTGGGTGATAAATGATGCCAGGACAATTTAATTCTTTTTTTTTATCAATGCCTCAACAACTACCTTCTTTTATCTAAAGCGAGAGTTAAGGTAGGGGTTTCCTCTTTCACCCCCTCTTTTTCTAATAGTCATCGAAGGATTGAGTAAGACATTATTGGATGCAAGTTTGGGTTCATTTGGAGCGCCCCTAGCCGTCGCTCTGCACCATTATTTCCTGTCGATGTCTGCACAGAACTCGGTGATGCAACGCTTAGGTGTGGAGGCAACCATGAATGTGTTGTTGCGTGTGGTTTGAGGGATGTATGTCGCTCCAACAACATTTCTTGTCAACATTTGTGAAGCTTCCGAAGCTCCTTTCATTTGGTTCTTGGGGCGGTTAGGGTTTCTTCCTTAGCCATTTCCTTTTCTGCTCTCGCCTGATTCCTCATCTTGACGACGTTCCTCTTCCTGTTTGTGTTTTTGGAGGAAGGAAGATGTGTTTTTCGTTGGTAGCTCCACCCCGGTGGGCGGTATTGGTTTCTCTTGCATGAAATTTTGGTCCAGTCTGTGACAAATCCGTTTTTTTGGGTGGATCTGTTTGGCTTCGCCTCTCCATTTTCATCTTGATCCGATTTGGGGTTTCCTTGGTGGCTGTCTCTCGGTGGTTTGATGGCCAGGTGTTGGGTCTTTGGAT
>JASDQU011100193.1:18819-30225 GCA_032191745.1 Picea mariana | reverse complement strand
CATGTACTGGTCCTCATAGTTGCCAACAGGGTAATACTGTTCCTTTACCGCATCCACAAAAAAATCCCAAGTGGGATCGACCCCATATATTCCAGACTTCTCTGTGGAACTTTGCTCCCAGTAAGTTTCCCACCAATGTTTGACATGAGCAAGAGCTTTAAGGAGTGCGAAGGTGATCTTTTCTTTGTCGAAAAAATTGTGAACAGAGAAATAACCTTCTAGCAGAGTTAACCATTTTTCTAGTGCTTCTGCATCTATCTGTCCTTCAAATACAGGAATATCAAAATTAACTTGTACCTTGAAAGGCGAGGTGCCTCCAAAGTGGCCACTTGATGAAGATGTGTTTGATGCTATCGGCAGGTGTTTAAGGATGTGGGAAAAGTTCTCCATCATTTCGTCCCTCTGTCACGTGACAACTTGCTCAAGCAACAGTTTGATAGGATCGTCTGCTCCGTCGTTTTTATTTTCTTCCACCATTGAGGGTTTCTTGGGTGTGCAAGAGAGATTGTATTTAATAGAGACAAGCTCAAGACCCAACTTACTATACTCGTACCTCGTCGGGGACATGCACTAAAAAAAGATCAAGAGAAACCTGCTCTGATACCACTAATCCAGATTATTTTCGTCAGGAAATGAGATCGGAGATATAATAAAGAAATGCATAGAGATATCACATATATTCAATAATATAACATAAACGTATCTGAGATGCAGCCATAAATGCAAATATATAGTAATACACGATTTCTATTAATGAAAGAAATGTACAGAGATTGTAAAAATACAAAGTGAAAGACTCGCTAGAATGGTGGCAACTTATCTCTGAGAAGAGATGTGACGACTACTCGCATTCGCCAGAAGATGATTACAATGAGGCTCTAAAGGCATTTTTACAATAAAAATCAATGACAAAAACACTATACATCCAAAAACCTAACCCTAGGATATGAAGCACCAAAATTCATGCGGGCCCAGTTTGGGTAAGTTTGTACATCAACTTCCCGGGGTCATAACTTTTGCATACGATCTCCTTTTTAGGCGTATGATAGATCGTTGGAAGGGTATCGTCGAGGAGATTCATTTTGAGGGCTCAATCATGCCTTTGGATATCAATTAGAACATATATCTTGAAAAACCCTCATTTAGGCCCTCAAAATGGCCCTGGAAGTTAAAACCTACTAAAAATAGTAAATTGCCAAAATTTCCAAAGAACTGTTTTGAGCCAGTCGGAAAAGGTGGGTGGCCATCGATATCCACCTGGATCAATCCTCACTCATTAGGAAGCAATGGTCTCCATTGCATTGAGTTCCCTAGTTAGAGGGAAAAGCGTTTGTTGGATCTGCGTCTTGGTGAGCTCCTTGTATTGCTGGAGGCATCGCGTTGCTTAGTATGTGGAAGTCTATCATGAACCTGTTGAAGCTGAGCCCGTTCAAGAAGTTGAGTTGCATGAGAGGAAGGTGTGCATAAGGAATCTTTGTGCTTTTCTGCAACCTTTTCAACCTGCTTCTGTTGGATAGAAGGTGCAGGGGGTTAGGCTGTAGTGGTTGCAGTGTCCTTCTGTTCCCCTTTTGTACAAATTGTGAAGAAGTTGAATTTTGCAGTATGAGATACTACCTTGCGACACTTTTTAGGTGGAACAATAGTTGGAACTACCTCTAGTATTCTGTAGAGATGACCCCCCAAAGTAACAATAACACTACGGGGTCAATACTCATAAACAACATGGTGTCTCCACATATATGGTTGGCCCAAGAGAACATCACAAACATCCAGTGGGGCAACACCACATAATACCTCATCCTTGAAGGGTTGGATGCCATATGACAATTGACATTGTTGGCTGACATGGAGATCTCGTCCTTGGCGGAGCCACCCGATGTTGTGTGCCTACGGGTATGGTGTTGTCAGCAATCCTAATTGTTTCATGACCTCTGCTGAGATGAGGTTCTTTTAACTTCCGCTATAAGCAATAAAATGTAGTGGGGTCCCCTTAAGGCACATCTGTGAATGAAAAAGGTGCTCCCCCTCTTCAGGATTTGTTGGTTCTTCAGGTTAAATTGTTGTAGTCATGACAATAGCAGTGGGGTCTATGTCAATGATCTATCCTTTACCATTATTTTCAAAATCAGATTCAGAATCTGGGGTGTTGTGCTAGGGGATTTTTTGGAAATCACACCATTTTTTGGTGTCCTTCTTTATCTTCCCGTGACCCTTCTTTTCCTGTGTCTTGGACTGGTTTTCAGGAGACTTTTTGTTAGGGATGTCTTTGTCATAGTTTGGTTGTTGCGGATCTAGAGATCCGAAATCCCGTTTGTTCTGGTGCTTAAATTTCTGCTCAATTTTAATAGCATATCAATAAGCAGCAGCGAATGATGAGATGTCCAGGAAATCCATTTCAGTCTAGATCTATCTGTGTAGAGCCCCATAATATTTCAGAACCAAATGTCGCTTGAAGTCTTTGATACCTAGCTTGGTGCACAAGGCATGGAAGGTATTGGTGAACTCTATAACTACTTGGCCCCTCTCTTGCCGCACTGTGGTCCATCACATCTACTGGTCCTCATAGTTGCCAACAGGGTAATACTGTTCCTTTACTGCATCCAAAAAAAAATCCCAAGTGGGATCGGCCCCATATATTCCAGACTCCTCTGTGGAACTTTGCTCCCAGTAAGTTTCCCACCAATGTTTGACATGAGGGAGAGCTTTAAGGAGTGTGAAGGTCATCTTTTCTTTTTCAGAAAAATTGTGAACTAAGAAATAACCTTCTAACAGAGTTAACCATTTTTCTAGGTCTTCTGCATCTATCTATCCTTCAAATACAGGAATATCAAAATTAACTTCTACCTTGAAAGGTGAGGTGCCTACAAAGTGGCCTCTTGATGAAGATGTGCTTGATGCTATCAGTATTTGTTTAAGGATGTGGGAAAAATTCTCCATCATTTCGTCCCTCTCTCGCGTGAGAGCTTGCTCAAGCAGCAGATTGATAGGATCGTCTTCTCCGTCATTTTTATTTTCTTCCACCATTGAGGGTTTCTTGGGTGTGCGAGAGCGATTGTCTTCAAGAGAGACAAGCTCGAGACCCAAATTTCTATACTCGGACCTCGTCGGGGACATGCACTGAAAAAATGATCAAGACCAGCCTCCTTTGATACCACTGATCCAGATTATTTTCGGCATGAAATGAGATTGCAAATATAATAAAGAAATGCACAGAGATATCACAGATATTCAATAATATAACAGAAATGTATCATAGATGCAACCATAAACACATATATACAGTAATACATGATTTCTATTAATGAAATAAATGTACAGAGACTGTAAAAATACAGAGTGAAAAACTCGCTAGAATGGTGGCAGCTTATCTCTGAGAAGAGATGTGACGGCTACTCACATTCGCCAAAAGAAGATTAAAATGAGGCTCTGAAGGCATTTTTACAATAAATAGGAATGAAAAAAACCCTAGACATCCAAAAACCTAACCCTAGGAGATGAAGCGCCAAAAGTCATGTCGGCCCCATTTGTGTAAGTTAGTACATCAACTTCCTGGGGTCGTAACATTTGCATACGTTCTCCGTTTTAGGCATATAATAGCTCATTGGAAAGGTATCATCGAGGATATTCATTTTTAGGTCTCAATCATTCCTTTGACTATCATTGATAACTTTGATCTTGAAAAACCCTCATTTAGACCCTCAAAATGGCCCCGAAAGTTAAAACCTGCTAAAAATAGTAAAATGCCAAAATTGCCAGAAAATTATTTTGAACCAGTTGGAAAAGGTGGGTGGCCACCGATATGCACCTGGAGAAATCCTCCCTCCTTAGGAAGCAATGGTATCCATTGCATTGAGCTCCTGGGGGAGAGGGAAAAGCGTTTGCTAGATCTGCATCTTGGTGAGATGCTTGTATTACTGGAGGCGTCGCGCTGCTTAGTATGTGGAAGTCTTCCATGAACCTGTTGAAGCTGAGGTTGTTCAACAAGTCGAGTTGCATGAGAGGAAGGTGTGTAGAAGGAATATTTTCGCTTTGCTGCAACCTTGTCGACTTGCTTCTGTCTGATAGAAGGTGCATGGGGCAGGATGTAGTTGTTGCAGTGTCCTTATGTTCCCCTTTTGAACAGATTGTGAAGAAGTTGAATTTTTCAATATGAGATACTACCTTGCGACACTTTTTAGGTGGAACAATAATTGGAAGTACCTCTGGTATTCTGTAAAGATGAGCCCCCAAAGTAACAATGACACTATGGGGTCAAGATTCATAAACAAGATGGCATCTCCACATATATGGTTGGTCCAAGAGAACATCATAGACATCTAGTGGGGAAACATCACATAATACCTCATCCTTGAAGGCTTGGATGCCATATGACAATCGACATTGTTGACTGACATAAAGATCTTGTTCTTGGCGAAGCCACCTGATGTTGTATGGTTGCGGGTGTGGTGTTGTCGACAATCCCAACTGTTTGACGACCTCTGCTAAGATGAGGTTGTTCTGGCTACTGCTATATACAATAAAATGCAGTGGGGTCCCCTTCACCCACATCCGTGAATGAAAAGGGTGCTTCCCCTCTTCAGGATATGTTGGTTCTTCTGGTTGAATTGTTGTGGTCAAGACAATAGGAGTGGGGTCCATGTCAATGATCTGTCCTTTACCATTATTTTCAGAATCATATTCTGAATCAGGATTCAGCCCTTTGTCTTTGATCTCGATCACCAATGATTGTTTTGAGCAACATTCATCGATGTTGTGCCAGGGGCGTTTGTGGAAATCGCATCATTTTTCAGTGTCCTTCTTTGTCTTCCCATGACCCTTCTTTTCCTGTGTCTTGGACTGGATTTTAGGAGACTGTTTATTAGGGATGTCTTTGTCATACTTTGGTTGTTGCAGATTTACAGATCTGAAATCCTGTTTGTTCTGGTGCTTAAATTTCTGCTCGATTTTAACAGCATATCGATAAGCAGCATTGAGTGATGAGATGTCTAGGAAATCCATTTAAGTATGGATGTATCTGTGTAGAGCCCCATGGTATTTCAAAACCAAATATCGCTTAGATTCTTTGATACCCAACTTGGTGTGTGAATTATGGAAGGTATTGGTGAACTCTGGAATTTCTTTTCCCCTCTCTTGTCACAGTGTGGTCCATCTCATGTACTAGTCCTCATAGTTTCCAACAGGGTAATACTGTTCCTTTACTGCATCCAAAAAAAATACCAAGTGGGATCGGTCCCATATATTCCAGAATCCTCTGTGGAACTTTGCTCCCAGTAAGTTTCCCACCAATGTTTGACATGAGGGAGATCTTTAAGGAGTGAGAAGGTGATCTTTTCTTTGATAGAAAAATTGTGAACAGAGAAATAACCTTCTACAGAGTTAACCATTTTTCTAGGGATTCTGCATCTATCTGTCCTTCAAATATAGGAATATAAAAATTAATTTGTACCTTGAAAGGCGAGGTTCCTCCAAAGTGGTCACTTGATGAATATGCGCCTGATGCTATTGGCAGGCGTTGAAGGATGTGGGAAAAATTCTCCATCATTTCGTCCCTCTCTCGCGTGAGATCTTGCTCAAGCAACAGATTGATAGGATCATCTGCTCCATCATTTTTCTTTTCTTCTGCCATTGAGGGTTTCTTGGTTGTGAGAGAGCGATTATCTTCAAGAGAGACAAGCTCGAGACCTAGCTTGCTATACTCGGACCTATTCGGGGACATGCACTAAAAAAATGATCAAGAGCAGCCTTCTCTGATACCACTGATCCAGATTATTTTTGGCACGAAATGAGATCGGAGATATAATAAAGAAATGTACAGAGATATCACAGATATTCAATAATATAACAAAAATTTATCAGAGATGGAACCATAAACACAGATATACAGTAATACATGATTTCTATTAATGAAATAAATGTACAGAGACTATAAAAATATAGAGTGAAAGACTCGCTAGAATGTTGGCAGCTTATCTCTGAGAAGAGATGTGACGGCTACTCGCATTCACCAAAAGATGATTACAATGAGGCTCTGAAGGCATTTTTACAATAAACAAGAATTCCAAAAACCCTAGACATCCAAAAACCTAACCCTAGGAGATGAACCGCCAAAAGTCATGTGGGCCCCATTTGGGTAAGTTAGTACATCAACTTCTTGGGGTCGTAACTTTTGCATACGATCTCCGTTTTAGGCGTAAGATAGCTCATTGGAAAGGTATAATCAAGGAGATTCATTTTGAGGGCTCAATGATGCCTTTGGATATCTTTGGGAACCTTGATCTCAAAAAACCATAATTTAGGCCCTCAAAATGGCCCCGAAAGTTAAATTGCCAAAATTGCCAAAAAATTGTTTTGAGCTAGTCAGAAAAGGTGGGTGGCCACCGATATACACCTGGATCAGTCCTCCCTCCTTAGGAAGCAATGATATACATTGCGTTGAGTTCCTGGGGGAGAGGGAAAAGTGTTTGTTGGATGTGTGTCTTAGTGAGTTGCTTGTATTGTTGGAGGCATCTCATTGCTTAGTATGTGGAAGTCTGTCATGAACCCGTTGAAGATGAGGCTATTCAACAAGTCGAGCTACATGAGAGGAAGGTGTGCAGAAGAAATATTTGTGCTTTGCTGCAACCTTGTCGACCTTCTTCTGTTGGATAGAAGGTGCAGGGGGAAAGGCTGTAGTGTTTGCAGTGTCCTTATTTTCCCCTTTTGAACAGATTGTGAAGAAGCTAAATTTTGCAGTATGAGATACTACCTTGCGACACTTTTTAGATGGAACAATAGTTGGAACTGCCTCTGGTATTCTGTAGATATGACCCCCCAATGTAACAATGAAATGGCGTCTCCACATATATGGTTGGCCATGGAGAACATCACAGACATCTAGTGGGGCAACATCACATAATAGCTCATCCTTGAAGGGTTGGATGTTGTATGAAAATCTACATTGTTGCTTGACATAGAGATCTCGTCCTTGGTGAAGCCACCCAATGTTGTATGGCTATGGGTGTGGTGTTGTCGACAATCCCAACTATTTGAAGACCTCTGTTGAGATGAGTTTCTTCAGGCTTTCGCTATCAACAATAAAATGTAGTGGAGTACCCTTCACCCACATATTTGAATGAAAAAGGCGCTCCCCCTCTTCAAGATCTGTTGGTTCTTCTGGTTGAATTGTTGCAGTCACGACAATAGCAGTGGGGTCCACGTCAATGATCTGTCCTTTATTATTATTTTAAGAATCAGATTCTGAATCAGGGTTTGGTTCTTTGTCTTTGATCTCGACCGCCAATGAATGTTTTGAATGACATTCATCGGTGTTGTGCCGGGGGATTTTCTGGAAATCATACCATTTTTCGGTGTCCTTCTTTGTCTTCCCGTGACCCTTCTTTACCTCCATCTTTAACTGGTTTTTGAGAGAATGTTTGTTAGGTATGTCTTTGTCATACTTTGGTTGTTGCGTATTTACAGATTTGAAATCCCATTTGTTTTGGTGCTTAAATTTCTGCTCGATTTTAACAACATATCGATAAGCAGCATCGAGTGATGAGATGTCTAGGAAATCCATTTTAGTCTGGATGTATCTGTGTAGAGCCCCATAGTATTTCAGAACCAAATGTCACTCAAAGCCTTTGATACCCAGCTTGGTGTCCAAGGTATGGAAGGTATTGGTGAACTCCAGAACTTCTTGGCCCCTCTCTTGCCGCAGTGTGGTCCATCTCATGTACTGGTCCTCATAGTTGCCAAAAGGGTAATACTATTCCTTTACCGCATCCACAAAAAAATTCCAAGTGGGATCTGCCCCATATATTCTAGACTCATCTATGGAAATTTTCTCCTAGTAAGTTTCCCACCAATGTTTGACATGAGGGAGAGCTTCAAGGAGTGTGAAGGTGATCTTTTCTTTGTCGGAAAAATGGTGAATAGAGAAATAACCTTCTAGCAAAGTTAACCATTTTTCTAGGGCTTCTGCATCTATCTTTCCTTCAAATACAAGAATATCAAAATTAAATTCTACCTTGAAAGGTGAGGTGCCTCCAAAGTGTCTGTTTGATGAAGATGCACCTGATGCTATCGGCAAGTGTTTTAGGTTGTGGGAAAAATTCTCCATCATTTCTTTACTCTGTCACATGAGAGCTTGCTCAAGCAACAAATTGATATGATCGTCTGCTCTGTCATTTTTCTTTTCTTCTGCCATTGAGGGTTTCTTGGGTGTGCGAGAGTGATTGTCTTCAAGAGAGACAAGCTCGAGACCCAACTTTCTATACTCGGACCTTGTCGGGGGCATGCACTGAAAAGATGATCAAGAGCAGCCTGCTCTGATACCACTGATCCAGATTATTTTCGGCACGAAATGAGATCGGAGATATAATAAAGAAATGTACAGAGATATCACAAATATTCAATAATATAATAGAAATGTATCAGAAATGCAACCATAAACAAAGATATATAGTAATACATGATTTCTATTAATGAAAGAAATGTACAGAGACTGTAAAAATACAGAGTGAAAGACTCGCTAGAATGGTGGCAGCTTATCTCTGAGAAGAGATGTGATGGCTACTCGCATTCACCAGAAGAAGATTACAATGAGGCTTTGAAGGCATTTTTACAATAAAAAGGAATGCCAAAAACCCTACACATCCAAAAACCTAACCCTAGGAGATGAAGTGCCAAAAGTCATGTGGGCCCCGTTTGGGTAAATTAGTACATCAACTTCCCGGGGTCGTAACTTTTGCATACGATCTCCATTTTAGGCGTATGATAGCTCGTTAGAAAGGTACCATTGAGGATATTAATTTTGAGGGATAAATCATTCCTTTAGATATCATTTAGAACTTCAATCTCAAAAAACAATCATTTAAGCCCTCAAAATGGCCCTGGAAGTTAAAACCTGCTAAAAATAGTAAATTGCCAAAATTGCTAGAAAACTGTTTTGAGCTAGTCAGAAAAGGTGGGTGGACACTGATATCTAACTGGATCAATCCTCCCTCCTTAGGAAGAAATGGTCTCCATTGCGTTGAGTTCCTGGGGGAGAGGGAAAAACGTTTGCTGGATCTGCGTCTTGGTGAGCTGCTTGTATTGCTAGAGGCACTGCGTTGCTTAGTATGTGGAAGTCTGTTATGAACCTGTTGAAGCTGAGGTTGTTCAACAAGTCAAATCGCATGAGAGGAAGTTGTGCAGAAGAAATCTTTGCACTTTTATGCAACCTTGTCTACCTGCTTCTGTTGGATAGAAGGTGTAGTGGGCGAGGTTGTAGTGGTTGCAGTGTCCTTCTGTTCCCTTTTTGAACAGATTGTGAAGAAGTTGAATTTTGCAGTATGAGATACTACCTTGCAACACTTTTTAGGTGGAACAATAGTTGGAACTACCTCTAGTACTCTGTAGAGATGACCCCCCAAAGTGACAATGACACTATGGGGTCCAGACTCATAAACAACATGGTGTCTCCACATATATGGTTGGCCCAAGAGAACATCACATACATCCAGTGGGGAAACATCACATAATACCTCATCCTTGAAGGGTTGGATGCCGTATGACAATCGACATTGTTGGCTGACACAGAGATCTCGTCCTTGGCAAAGCCACTCGATGTTGTATGGCTGCGGGTGTGGTGTTGTCGACAATCCCAACTGTTTGGCGACCTCTACTGAGATGATATTCTTCTCGCTTCCACTATCAAAAGTAAAATGCAGCGGGGTCCCCTCACCCACATCCGTGAATGAAAAATGTGCTTCCCCTCTTCAGGATCTGTTGGTTCTTCTGGTTTTATTGCTGCGGTCGTGACAATAGCAGTGGGGTCCACATCAATGATCTATCCTTTACCATTATTTTCAGAATCAGATTCTGAATTAGGGTTCATCTCTTTGTCTTTGATCTCAGCCACCAATGACTATTTTGAGCGACATTCATCGGTGTTGTGCCAGGGGATTTTGCGGAAATCACACCATTTTTTAGTGTCCTTCTTTGTCTTCCCGTGACCCTTCTTTTCCTATGTCTTGGACTGGTTTTCGGGAGACTGTTTATTAGGGATGTCTTTGTCATACTTTAGTTGTTGTGTATTTACAGATCCGAAATCCCATTTGTTCTAGTGCTTAAATTTCTGCTCAATCTTAACATCATATCAATAAGCAGCACCGCGTGATGAGATTTCCATGAAATCCATTTCAATCTGGATGTATTTGTGTAGAGCCCCATGGTATTTCAGAATGAAATGTCGCTCAGAGTCTTTGATACCCAGCTTGGTGTGCAAGGTATGGAAGGTATTGGTGAACTCCAGAACTTCTTGACCCCTCTCTTGCCGCAGTGTGATCCATCTCATGTACTGGTCCTCATAGTTGCTAACAGGGTAATACTGTTCCTTTACCGCATCCACAAAAAAATACCAAGTGGGATCAACCCCATATATTCCAAACTCCTCTATGGAACTTTGTTCCCAGTAAGTTTCCCACCAATGTTGGACATGAGGGAGAGCTTTAAGGAGTGCGAAGGTGATATTTTCTTTGTCGGAAAAATTGTGAACAAAGAAGTAACCTTCTAGCAGAGTTAACCATTTTTCTAGGGCTTCTGCATTTATCTGTCCTTCAGATACAGGAATATCAAAATTAACTTGTACCTTGAAAGTTGAGGTGCCTCCAAAGTGGCCACTTGATGAATATGCACGTGATACTATCGGCAGGTGTTTAAGGATGTGGGAAAAATTCTCCATCATTTCGTCCCTCTGTCATGTGACAGCTTGCTGAAGCAACAGATTGAGAGGATCGTCTGCTTTGTCGTTTTTCTTTTCTTCTTCCATTGAGGGTTTATTGGGTGTGCGAGAGTGATTGTCTTCAAGAGAGACAAGCTTGAGACCCAACTGGATATACTCGGATCTTGTCGGGGACATGCACTGAAAAAATGATCAAGAGCAACCTGCTCTGATACCACTGATCCAGATTACTTTCGACACGAAATGAGATCGGAGATATAATAAAGAAATGCACAAAGATATCCCAGAGATTCAATAATATAACATAAATGTATCAGAAGTGCAACCAGAAATACATATATACAGTAATACATGATTTCTATTAATGAAAGAAATATACAGAGACTGTAAAAATACAGAGTGAAAGACTCACTAGAATGGTGGCAGCTTATCTCTAAGAAGAGATGTGATAGCTACTCACATTCACCAGAAGATGATTACAATGAGGCTCTAAAGGCATTTATACAATAAACACGAATTCCAAAAACCATAGACATTCAAAAACCTAACCCTAGGAGATGAAGCACCAAAATTCATGTGGGCCCCGTTTGGGTAAGTTATTACATCAACTTCCCAGGGTCGTAACTTTTGCATATGATCTTCGTTTTAGGCGTATGATAGCTTGTTGGAAAGGTATCATCAAGGAGATTCATTTTTTGGGCTCA
>JASDQU011100193.1:5190-18537 GCA_032191745.1 Picea mariana | reverse complement strand
TGCTGGATGTGCGTCTTGGTGAGTTGCTTGTATTGCTGGAGGCGTCTCGCTGCTTAGTATGTGGAAGTCTGTCATGAACCTGTTGAAGCTGAGGCGATTCAACAAGTTGAGCTGCATGAGAGGAAGGTGGGAAGAAGGAATATTTGTGCTTTTCTGCAACCTTTTCGACCTGCTTCTGTTGGATAGAAGGTGCAGGGGGCAAGGCTGTAGTGGTTACAGTGTCCTTTTGTTCCTCTTTTGAATAGATTATGAAGAAGCTGAATTTTGCAGTATGAGATACTACCTTGCAACACTTTTTAGGAGGAACAATAGTTGGAACTACCTCTGGTATTCTGTAGAGATGACCCCCCAGAGTAACAATGACACTACGGGGTCGAGACTCATAAACAACATGGCATCTCTACATATATGGTTGGCCCAAGAGAACATCACAGTCATCCAGTGGGGAAACATCACATAATACCTCATCCTCGAAGGGTTAGATGCCGTATGACAATCGACACTATTGGCTGACATGGAGATCTCATCCTTGGCGAAGCCACCCGATGTTGTATGGTTGCAGGTGTGGTGTTGTCAACAATCCCAACTATTTGACGACCTCTGCTGAGATGAGGTTCTTTTGGCTTCTGCTATCAACAATAAAATGCAGCGGGGGCCCCTTCACCCACATATGTGAATGAAAAAGGCACTCCCCCTCTTCAAGATCTGTTGGTTTTTCTAGTTGAATTGTTGTGGTCGCAACAATAGAAGTGGGGTCTGCATCAATGATCTATCCTTTACCATTATTTTCAGAATCAGATTTAATATCAGTGTTCGGCTCTTTGTCTTTGATCTTGGCCACCAATGATTATTTTGAGCGACATTCATCGGTATTGTGCCAGGGGATTTTGTGGAAATCGCATCATGTTCCTGTGTCCTTCTTTGTCTTCCCATGACCCTTCTTTTCCAGTGTCTTGGACTGGTTTTCGAGTGACTATTGTTAGTTATGTCTTTGTCATACTTTGGTTGTTGCGGATTTACAGATCTAAAATCCCGTTTGTCCTGGTGCTTAAATTTTTGCTCAATTTTAATAGCATATCGATAAGCAACACCGAGTGATGATATGTCTAGGAAATCCATTTCAGTCTGGATGTATCTGTGTAGAGCCCCACAGTATTTCAGAACAAAATTGTGCTTGGAGTCTTTGATACCCAACTTGGTGCACAAGGTATGCAAGGTATTGGTGAACTCCGAAACTTGTTGGCCCATCTCTTGCCGTAGTGTGGTCCATCTCATGTATTGGTCCTCATAGTTTCCAATAGGGTAATATTGTTCCTTTACCGCATGCACAAAAAAATCCCAAGTGGGATCGGCCCCATATATTCCAGACTTCTCTGTGGAACTTTGCTCCCAGTAAGTTTCCCACCAATGTTTGATATGAGGGAGAGATTTAAGGAGTGCGAAGGTGATCTTTTTTTTGTCATAAAAATTGTGAACAAAGAAGTAACCTTATAGCAGAGTTAACCATTTTTCTAGGGCTTCTGCATCTATCTATCCTTCAAATATAGGAATATCAAAATTAACTTGTACCCTGAAAGGCGAGGTGCCTCCAAAGTGGTCGCTTGATGAAGATGCACTTGATGCTATTGGTAGGATTTTAAGGATGTGGGAAAAATTCTCCATCATTTCGTCCCTCTATCACATGAGAGCTTACTCAAGCAACAGATTGATAGGATTGTCTTCTCTGCTGTTTTTCTTTTCTTTTTCCATTGAGGGTTTCTTGAGTATGTGAGAGCGATTTTCTTCAAGAGAGACAAGATCGAGACCCAATTTTATATACTTGAACCTCGTCAGGGACATGCACTGAAAAAATATTCAAGAGCAGCCTGCTCTGATGCCACTGATCCAGATTATTTTCGGCACGAAATGAGATCGGAGATATAATAAAGAAATGCACAGAGATATCATAGATATTTAATAATATAATAGAAATGTATCAGAGATGCAACCATAAACATAGATATATAGTAATACATGATTTCTATTAATGAAAGAAATGTACAGAGACTGTAAAAATACAGAGTGAAAGAGTCGCTAGAATGGTGGCAACGTATCTCTGAGAAGAGATGTGACGGCTACTCACATTCGCCATAAGATGATTACAATGAGGCTCAGAAGGTCGTTTTACAATAAACAACAATGCCAAAAACCATAGACATCCAAAAACCTAACCCTAGGAGATGAAGCACCAAAAGTCATGTGGGCCCCGTTTGGGTAAGTTAGTACATCAACTTCCTGGGGTCGTAACGTTTGCATACGATCTAAGTTTTAGGCGTATGATAGCTCATTGGAAATGTATCGTCAAGGAGATTGATTTTGAGGGATCAATCATTCCTTCGGCTATCACTGAGAACCTCGATTGAAAAAACCTCATTTAGGCCGTCAAAATGGCCCCGAAACTTAAAACCTGCTAAAAATAGTAAATTGCCAAAATTGCCAAAAAACCTATTTTGAGCCAGTCGGAAAAGGTGGGTGGCCACCTATATCCACCTGGATCAATCCTCAATCCTTAGGAATCAATGGTCTCCATTGCGATGAGTTCCCAGGGGAGAGGGAAAATCGTTTGCTGGATCTGCGTCTTGGAGAGTTGGTTATATTGCTGGATGCGTCACGCTGCTTAGTATGTGGAAGTTTGTCATGAACCTGTTGAAGCTAAGGCTGTTCAAAAAGTCAAGCTGCATGAGAGGAAGGTGTGTAGAAGTAATCTTTGCAGTTTGCTGCAACCTTTTCGACCTGCTTCTGTTGGATAGAAGGTGCAGGGGGCGAGGCAGTAGTGGTTGCAGTGTCCTTCTGTTCCCCTTTTGAACAGATTGTGAAGAAGCTAAATTTTGTAGTATGAGATACTACCTTGCGACACTTTTTAGGAAGAACAATAGTTGGAACTACCTCTGGTATTCTGTAGAGATGACCCCCCAAAGTAATAATGACACTATGGGGTCGAGACTCATAAACATCATGGCATCTCCACATATGGTTGGCCCAAGAGAACATCACAGACATCCAGTGAGGAAACATCACATAATACCTCATCCTTGAAGGGTTGGATGTCATATGACAATTGACATTGTTGGTTGACACGAATATCTCTTCCTTGGCAAAGCCACCCAATGTTGTATGGCTGCGGGTGTGGTGTTGTCGACAATCCCAACTATTTGATGACCTTTGTTGAGATGAGGTTCTTCTGTCTTTCTCTATCAACAATAAAATGTAGCGAGGTCCCCTTCACCCACATCTATGAATGAAAAAGACCCTCCCCCTCTTCAGGTTCTGTTGGTTCTTCTAGTTGAATTGATGTGGTCATGACAATAGCAGTGGGGTCCGCGTCAATACTCTGTCCTTTACCATTATTTTCATAATCAGATTCTGAATCATGATTCAACTCTTTTCCTTTGATCTCAGCCACCAATGAATATTTTGAGCAACATTCATCGGTGTTGTGCTAGGGGATTTTGTGGAAATTGCACAATTTTCTTGTCTCCTTCTTTGTCTTCCCATGACCCATCTTTTCCTCTGTCTTGAACTGGTTTTCAAGAGACTGTTTGTTAGGGATGCCTTTCTCATACTTTGGTTGTTTTGGATTTTCATATCTGAACTCTCGTTTGTTCTAGTGCCTAAATTTCTTCCCTATTTTAACAACATATCGATACACAACACCGAGTGATGAGATATCTAGAAAATCCATTTCAGTTTGGATGTATCTTTGTAGAGCCCCACGGTATTTCAGAACCAAATGTCGCTCGGAGTCCTTGATACCCATCTTGGTGCATAAGGTATGGAAGGTATTGGTGAACTCAGGGACTGCTTGGCCCCTCTCTTTCCGCAGTGTGGTCATCTCATGTATTGGTCCTCATAGTTTTTAACAGGGTAATACTGTTCCTTTACCGCATCCACAAAAAAATCCCAAGCGGGATCAGCCCCATATATTCTAGACTCCTCTATGGAACTTTATTCCCAGTAAGTTTCCCACCAATGTTTAACATGAGGGAGATCTTTAAGGAGTGTGAATTTGATCTTTGCTTTGTCGGAAAAATTGTGAACACAGAATTAACCTTCTAGCAGAGTTAACCATTTTTCTAGGGCTTCTCCATCTATCTATCCTTCAAATACAGGAATATCAAAATTAACTTGTACCTTGAAAGGCGAGGTTCCTCCAAAGTTGTCGCTTGATGAATATGTTCCTATTTCTATTGGCAGGCATTTAAGGATGTGGGAAAAATTCTCCATCATTTCGTCCTTCTGTCACATGAGAGCTTGCTCAAGCAACAGATTGATAGGATTGTCTGCTCCATCGTTTTTCTTTTCTTCCACCACTGAGGGTTTCTTGGGTGTGCAAGAGAGATTGTCTTCAAGAGAGACAAGCTCGAGACCCAACTTGCTATACTCATACCTCGTCGGGGACATGCACTAAAAAAATGATCAACAACAGCCTGCTCTAATACCACTGATCTGGATTATTTTCGTCACGAAATGAGATCGGAGATATAATAAAGAAATGCACAGAGAAATCACAGATATTCAATAATATAACAAAAATGTATCAGAGATGCAACCATAAACACAGATATATAGTAATACACGATTTCTATTAATGAAAGAAATGTACAGAGACTGTAAAAATACAGAGTGAAAGACTCGGTAGAATGGTGGCAGCTTATCTCTGAGAAGAGATGTGACGGCTACTCGCATTCACTAGAAGATGATTACAATGAGGCTCTGAAGTCCTTTTTACAATAAAAAACAATGCCCAAAACCCTAGACATCCAAAAACCTAACCCTAGGAGATGAAGCGCCAAAAGTCATGTGGGCCCCGTTTAGGTAAGTTAGTACATCAACTTCCCGGGGTCGTAACTTTTACATACGATCTCTGTTTTAGGTGTATGATATCTATTTGGAAAGGTATCATCGAGGAGATTAATTTTTAGGGCTCAATCATTCCTTCGGCTATCATTGAGAACCTCGATCTCGAAAAACCCTCATTTAGGCCCTCAAAATGGCCTGGGAAGTTAAAACCTGCTAAAAATAGTAAATTGCCAAAATTGCTAGAAACCTATTTTGAGCCAGTCGAAAAAGGTGGGTGGCCACCGATATCCACCTAGATCAATCCTCCCTCCTTAGGAATCAATTGTCTCCATTATGTTGAGTTCCCAGGGGAGAGGGAAAAGCGTTTGATGGATCTGTGTCTTGGTGAGCTGCTTGTATTACTAGAGACGTCGCACTGCTTAGTATGTGGAAGTCTTTCATGAACCTGTTGAAGCTGAGGTTGTTCAACAAGTTGAGTTGCATGGGAGGAAGGTGTGCAGAAGGAATATTTTTGATTTTCTGCTACCTTGTTGACCTGCTTCTGTTGGATAGAAGGTGTGGGGGGCGAGGCTGTAGTGGTTGCAGTGTCCTTCTGTTCCCCTTTTGAACAGATTATGAAGAAGATGAATTTTGTAATATGAGATACTACCTNAGGTGGAACAATAGTTGGAACTACCTCTGGTATTCTATAGAGATGACCCCCCAAAGTAACAATGACACTACGGGGTCGAGACTCATAAATAATATGGCGTCTCCACATATATGGTTGGCCCAAGAGAACATCACAAACATCTAGTGGGGAAACATCACATAATACCTCATCCTTGAAGGGTAGGATGCCATATGACAATCGACATTGTTGGTTGACACAGAGATCTCTTCCTTGGCGAAGCCACCCGATGTTGTATGGTTGTGGGTATGGTGTTGTCGACAATCCCAACTATTTGATGACCTCTGTTGAGATGAGGTTCTTCTGGCTTCCGCTATCAAAAATAAAATGCAATGGGGTCCCCTTCACCCACATCTGTGAATGAAAAGGAACTCCCCCTCTTCAGGATCTGTTGGCTCTTCTGGTTGAATTGCTACGGTCGTGAAAATAGCAGTGGGGTCCGCGTCAATGATTTGTTCTTTACCATTATTTTCAGAATCAGATTCAGAATCAGGGTTCAGTTCTTTGTCTTTGATCTCAGCCACCAATGACTATTTTGATCGACATTCATCAGTGTTGTGCCAGGGGATTTTGTGGAAATCGTACCATTTTTTGGTGTCCTTCTTTGTCTTCCCTTGACCCTTCTTTTCTTGTGTCTTGGACTGGTTTTCGGGAGACTATTTGTTAGGGATGTCTTTGTCATACTTTGGTTGTTGCGGATTTACAGATCCAAAATCCCATTTGTTCCGGTGCTTACATTTCTACTCAATTTTAATAGCATATCAATAAGAAACACAGACTGATGAGATGTCCAGGAAATCCATTTCAGTCTGGACGTTTCTGTGTAGAGCCTCACAGTATTTCATAACCAAATGTCGCTCGGAGTCTTTGATACCCAGCTTGGTGCACAAGGTATGGAAGGTATTGGTGAACTCCGGAACTGCTTGGCCTCTCTCTTGTCATAGTGTGGTCCATCTCATGTACTGGTCCTCATAGTTGCCAACAGGTTAATACTTTTCATTTACCGCATCCACAAAAAAATACCAACTGGGATCGGCCCCATATATTCCAGAATCCTCTGTGGAACTTTGCTCCTAGTAAGTTTCCCACCAATGTTTGACATGAGAGAGAGCTTTAAGGAGTAGGAAGGTGATCTTTTCTTTGTTGGAAAAATTGTGAATAGAGAAATAACCTTCTAGCAGAGTTAACCATTTTTCTAGGGATTGTGCATCTACCTCTCCTTTAAATATAGGAATATAAAAATTAACTTGTACCTTGAAAGGTGAGGTGCCTTCAAACTGGTCGCTTGATGAATATGTGCCTAGTGCTATCAACAGGTGTTTAAGGATGTGGGAAAAATTCTCCATCATTTCGTCCCTCTGTCGCGTGAGAGCTTGCTCAAGCAACGGATTGATAGGATCGCCTGCTCCATCGTTTTTCTTTTTTTCCGCCATTGAGGGTTTCTTGGGTGTGCGAGAGAGATTTTATTGAAGAGAGACAAGATTGAGATGCAACTTGCTATACTTAGACCTCATCGGGGCCATGCACTGAAAAATGATCAAGAGCAGCCTGCTCTGATACCACTGATCTGGATTATTTTCGGCACGAAATGAGATCAGAGATATAATAAAGAAATGAACAGAGATATCACATATATTGAATAATATAAAAGAAATGTATCAGATATGCAGCCTAAACAAAGATATACAGTAATACACGATTTCTATTAATGAAAGAAATGTACAAAGACTATAAAAATACAGAGTGAAACACTCGCTAGAATGGTTGCAGTTTATCTCTGAGAAGAGATGTGACGGCTACTCGCATTCGCCAGAAGATGATTAAAATGAGGCTATGAAGGCATTTTTACAATAAAAAGGAATGAAAAAAACCCTAGACATCCAAAAACCTAACCCTAGGAGATGGAGCGCCGAAAGCCATGTGGGCCCCGTTTGGGTAAGTTAGTACATCAACTTCACGAGGTCGTAACTTTTGCATACGATCTCCATTTTAGGCGTATGATAGCTCGTTGGAAAGGTATCATCGAGGAGATTCATTGTTAGGGATCAATAATGCCTTTGGGTATCATTGAGAACCTCGATCTTGAAAAACCCTCATTTAGGCCCTCAAAATGGCCCTGGAATAGTAAATTGCCAAAATTGCCAGAAAACTATTTTGAGCCAGTCGAAAAAGGTGGGTGACCACCGATATCCACTTGGATCAATCCTCCCTCCTTAGGAATAAATGATATCCATTGCATTGAGTTCCCATGGGAGAGGGAAAAGCGTTTGCTGGATTTGCGTCTTGGTGAGCTGCTTGTATTGTTGGAGGCGTCGTGCTGCTTAGTATGTGGAAGTCTGTCATGAACCTGTTGAAGCTGAGGTTGTTCAACAAGTTGAGTTGCATGAGAGGAAGGTGTGGAGAAGGAATCTTTGTGATTTGATGCAACCTTGTCGACTTTCTTCTGTTGGATAGAACGTGTAGGGGACGAGGCTGTAGTGGTTGCAGTGTCCTTTTGTTCCCCTTTTGAACAGATTGTGAAGAAGATGAATTTTGTAGTATGAGATACTACCTTGAGACACTTTTTAGGTGGAACAATAGTTGGAACTACCTCTGGTATGCTATAGAGATGACCCCCCAAAGTAAAAATGACACTAAGAGGTCAAGATTCATAAACAACATGGCGTCTCCACATATATGGTTGGTACAAGAGAATATCACCGGCATCCTGTGGGGAAACATCACATAATACCTCATCCTTGAAGGGTTGGATTCCGTATGACAATCGACATTGTTGGCTGACACGAAGATCTCGTCCTTGGCAAAGCCACCCGATGTTGTATGGTTGCGAGTGTGGTGTTGTCGACAATCCCAATTGTTTGATGACCTCTAGTGAGATGAGGTCCTTTTGGCTTCCGCTCTCAACAATAAAATGCAGTGGGGTCCCCTTCACCCACATCTGTGAATGAAAAATGTGCTCCCCCTCTTCAGGATCTGTTGGTTCTTCTGGTTGAATTGTCGGGAGAATAGCAGTGGGGTCCATGTTAATGATCTGTCCTTTACCATTATTTTTAGAATCAGATTCTGCATCAGGGTTCGGCTCTTTGTCTTTGATCTCAGCCACCAATGAATGTTTTGAGTGACATTCATCGGTGTTATGCTAGGGGATTTTGTGTAAATCACACCATTTTCTGGTGTCCTTATTTGTCTTCCCATGACCCTTCTTTTCCTGTGTCTTGAACCGGTTTTTGGGAGATTGTTTGTTAGGGATGTATTTGTCATACTTTGGTTGTTGTGGATTTACAGATCCGAAATACTGTTTGTTCTGGTGGTTAAATTTTTGCTCAATTTCAACAGCATATCGATAAGCAACACCGAGTGATGAGATGTCCAAAAAATCCATTTCAGTCTGGATGTAGCTGTGTAGAGCCCCACGGTATTTCAGAACCAAATGTTTCTCGGAGTCTTTGATACCCTTCTTGGTGCACAAGGTATGGAAGGTATTGGTGAACTCTGGAACTACTTGTCCCCTCTCTTGTTGCAATTTGGTCCATCTCATGTATTGGTCCTCATAGTTTCCAACAGGGTAATATTGTTCCTTTACCGCATCCATAAGAAAATCCCAAGTGGGATCGACACCATATATTATAGACTCCTCTGTGGAACTTTTCTCCCAGTAAGTTTCCCACCAATGCTTGACATGAGGGAGAGATTTAAGGAGTGCGAAGGTGATCTTTTCTTTGTTGGAAAAATTGTGAACAGAAAAATAGCCTTCTAGCAGAGTTAACCATTTTTCTAGGGCTTCTACATCTATCTATCCTTCAAATACAGGAATATCAAAATTAACTTGTACCTTGAAAGGCGAGGTGCCTCCAAAGTGTCCGGTTGATGAAGATGTGTCCGATGCTATTGGAAATAATTTAAGGATGTGGGAAAAATTATCCATCATTTTGTCCCTCTGTCGCGTGAGAGCTTGCTCAAGCAACAGATTGATAGGATCGTCTGCTCCATCGTTTTTCTTTTCTTCCTCCATTGAGGGTTTCTTGGGTGTGTGAGAGAGATTGTCTTCAAGAGAGACAAGCTTGAGACCCAACTTGCTATACTTTGACCTCGTCGAGGACATGCACTGAAAAAATGATCAAGAGCAGCCTGCTCTGATACCACTGATCCAGATTATTTTCTGCACGAAATGAGATCAGAGATATAATAAAGAAATGCATAGAGATATCATAGATATTCAATAATATAACAGAAATGTATCAGAGATGAAACCATAAACACATATATACAGTAATACATGATTTCTATTAATGAAAGAAATGTATAGAGACTGTAAAAATACAGAGTGAAAGACTCGCTAGAATGGTGACAACTTATCTCTAAGAAGAGATGTGACGGCTACTCGCATTCGCCAAAAGATGATTACAATGAGGCTTTGAAGGAATTTTTACAATAAACAAGAATGCCAAAAACCCTAGACATCCAAAAAAATAACCCTAGGATATGAAGCACCAAAATTCATGTGGGACCCGTTTGGGTAAGTTAGTACATCAACTTCCCGGGGTCGTAACTTTTTCATACGATCTTCGTTTTAGGCGTATGATAGATCGTTGGAATGGTATCATCAAGGAGATTCATTTTGAGGGCTCAATCATTCCTTCAGCTATCATTAAGAACCTTGATCTTGAAAAACCCTCATTTAGGCCCTCAAACTGGACCCGTAAGTTAAAACCTGCTAAAAATAGTAAATTGCCAGAAAATTGTTTTGAGCCAGTCGAAAAAAGTGGGTGGCCACCAATATCCACCTGGGTCAATCCTCCCTCCTTAGGAAGCAATGGTCTCCATTGCGTTCAATTCCCTGGGGAGAGGGAAAATCGTTTGCTAGATCTGCGTCTTAGTGAGTTGCTCGTATTGCTGGAGGCGTCGTGCTGCTTAGTATGTGGAAGTCTGTCATGAACCTGTTGAAAATGAGGCAAATCAAAAAGTCGAGTTGCATGAGAGGAAGTTGTGCAGAAGAAATCTTTTCACTTTGTTGCAACCTTGTCGACTTGCGTCTGTTGGATAGAAGGTGCAGGGGGCGAGGCTCTAGTGGTTGCAGTGTCCTTCTATTGCCCTTTTGAACAGATTGTGAAGAAGCTAAATTTTGTAGTATGAGATACTACATTGTAACACTTTTTAGGTGGAACAATAGTTGGAACTACCTCTGGTATTCTGTAGAGATGACCCCCAAAGTAACAATTACACTACGGGGTCGAGATTGATAAACAACATGGCGTCTCCACATATATGGTTGGCCCAAGAGAACATCACAGGCATCCTATGGGGAAACATCACATAATACCTCATCCTTGAAGGGTTGGATTCTATATGACAATCGACATTGTTGGATGACACGAAGATGTCGTCCTTGGCGAAGCCACCCGATGTTGTATGGTTGTGGGTGTGGTGTTGTCGATAATCCCAACTGTTTGATGACCTCTACTGAGATGAGGTTCTTCTGGCTTCCGCTATAACCACTAAAATACAGTGGGGTCCCTTTCACCCACATCTGTGAATGAAAAAGGCACTCCCCCTCTTTAGGATATGTTGGTTCTTCTGGTTGAATTGCTGCAGTCGCGACAATAGCAGTGGGGTCTACGTCAATGATCTGTCCTTTACCATTATTTTCAGAATCAGGGTTCGGCTCTTTGTCTTTGATCTTAGCCACCAATGACTATTTTGAGCGACATTCATTGGTGTTGTGCCAGAGGATTTTGTGGAAATTGCACCATTTTCTGGTGTCCTTCTTTGTCTTCCCGTGACCCTTCTTTTCCTGTGTCTTGGATTGGTTTTCAGGAGACTGTTTGTTAGGGATGTCTTTGTCATACTTTGGCTGTTGCGGATTTACAGATCTAAAATCCCGTTTGTCCTGGTGCTTAGTATTCTACTCGATTTTAATGGCATATCGATAAGCAGCACCGAGTGATGTGATGTCCAGGAAATCTATTTCAGTCTGGATGTATCTGTGTAGATCCCCACGATATTTCAGAACCAAATATCGCTTGGAGTCTTTGATACCCAGCTTGGCGCGTAAGGTATGGAAGGTATTGGTGAACTTTGGAACTGCTTGGCCTGTCTCTTTCCACAGTGTGGTCCATCTCATGTACTGGTCCTCATAGTTTCCAACAGGGTAATATTGTTCGTTTACCACATCCACACAAAAATCCCAAGTGGGATCGACCTCATATATTATAGACTCCTCTGTGGAACTTTTCTCCCAGTAAGTTTCCCACCGATGTTTGACATGAGGGAGAGATTTAAGGAGTGCGAAGGTGATCTTTTCTTTTTCGAAAAATTGTGAACAGAGAAATAACCTTCTAGCAGAGTTAACCATTTTTCTAAGGCTTCTGCATCTATCTGTCCTTCAAATATAGGAATATCAAAATTAACTTGTACCTTGAAAGGCGAGGTTCCTACAAAGTGGTCGGTTGATGAAGATGCACCTGATGCTATCGAAAAGCATTCAAGGATGTGGGGAAAATTCTCCATCATTTCGTCCCTCCATCGCATGAGAGCTTGCTCAAGCAACAGATTGATAGGATCGTCTGCTCCGTTGTTTTTCTTTTCTTCCGCCATTGAGGGTTTATTGTGTGTGCGAGAGTGATTGTCTTCAAGAGAGACAAGCTCGAGACCCAACTTACTATACTCGGACCTCATTGGGGAAATACACTGAAAAAACGATCAAGAGCAGCCTGCTCCGATACCACTGATCTAGATTATTTTCAGCACGAAATCAGATCTGAGATATAATAAAGAAATGCACAGAGATATCACAGATATTCAATAATATAACAGAAATGTATCAGAGATGTAACCATAAACATAGATATACAGTAATACATGATTTCTATTAATGAAAGAAATGTACAGAGACTATAAAAATACAAAGTGAAAGACTCGCTAGAATGGTGGCAGCTTATCTCTGAGAAGAGATGTGACAGCTACTCGCATTCAACAGAAAATGATTACAATGAGGCTCTAAAGGCCTTTCTACAATAAACAGGAATTCCCAAAACCCTAGACATCCAAAAACCTAACCCTAGGAGATGAAGCCCCAAAAATCATGTGGGCCCCGTTTGGGTAAGTTAGTACATCAACTTCCCGGGGTCGTAACTTTTGCATATGATCTCCGTTTTAGGTGTATGATAGCTCATTGGAAATGTATCATCGAGTATATTCATTTTTAGGGCTCAATCATGCCTTTGGATATCACTGAGAACCTCGATATTGAAAAACCCTCATTGAGGCCCTCAAAATGGCCCCAGAAATTAAAACCTCCTAAAAATAGTAAATTGTCAAAATTGCCAGAAAACTGTTTCAAGCTAGTCGGAAAAGGTGGGTGGCCACTGATATCCACCTGGATCAAAGAAACCCTCTCTCACACATCTCAAGGTATTTGGTTGTGATGCATATGTTCATGTTCCAATGGAAAACAAGAGTAATCTAGATAAGAAGGTTGAAAAGTGTATCTTTATTGTATATAGAGATGGTCTCAAAGGTTATAAGATTTGGAACCTAGAAACTAAGAAGGTAGTGTATAGCTGAGATGTGGTATTTATAGAAATGAAGTATGTTGTTAAACATGAATTCCTAGCAAGTAAGGAAGAACCAGAGAAAATAGAGTTTGATTTAAAGGATGATGGATCAGACTCTACAGAAGAATATGAATCAGAAGAAGAAGATCCTCATACTCCAGTATTGAGGAGATCGGTTCGAGAAAGAAGGCTACCTGAAAGGTATACTCCATCGGATTTAAGTTCAAATTTTTCTTTGTTTATTACTGATGATAATCCTAGAACTGTCAGGGACTTAGTGATTCA
>JASDQU011100192.1:7321-40922 GCA_032191745.1 Picea mariana | reverse complement strand
TAAATCATGTCCATGTCATAATTACATGGTTTACTGAACCTATCACTCCATGTAATATGACATAGTTCACTTTTCAAAAGACATATTTCATCTTTTGGTTGAAAAAGTTATAACATATATGCCATGATTAAATTACTACCACTTTATGCCAAAAACAAATATATATATATATATATATATATATATATATATATATATATATATAGATTAGTTACCATGGTTTCTTCCACATCACTTAATTTCCTCTCCAAAAGGGCATCTCATATCTCCCTTAATATTTAATAAATATTATACTCATTGGATTATCTCCTTGGCATTACCCTCATGCCATACCATAAGCAAATATATTATTATGACAAGATCATGGATACATGAATTTCATGGGAATCATGCTTTTTACCCTTATTGTGGTTTTGTTATAAAATACGTCATCAAGGCAAAACACCAAGACCAACGATCATGGAATTTTTTTTAATTATGGAAATAATGGTGATGACAAACCTCACGATGTATATGATCACTCTGGGTTAGTCTTGATTGATATTTTACATAATGATGAATATCATTGTTGTTCCTGAGTTTATACTTTAAGGCTCTAAAGTACACTGTCAAGGCATCTAAAAATATAGAGGAAGTTGAGGATAGAAAAAATCAATGATAAAAAGGTGAGGACTATAGTTGGTTTCTCAACTGTCTCTGTCGAAATTCCCAGTTTTCCTGAATGTTGATATCTCTCTCAATTGTTTCCCATAAACGTTCTAACTCAACCCGATTATTTGTTGTTTGTAGGATAGTGTTAAATAAATTTAGAGCGATGTTGGTTTGATCCGAAAGACCGGGCTTGATGTTAGGTTGCCTTCAAATTGGTATTGTCATGAAGGATACAGGCAAAGAAGATACAATTCTGTGTTTTCTTTTTAGGCTTTGTTATCTCTATTTTACAATGTAAAGAGAATGATTTTAAAACATGAATTAATAGGATGACTAAATTAAAGGTCATTTCTTGTATCTGAGTTAAATTTAAAGGAAAAGAAACATGAATGATATCAGGAAAAACATAAATCTATTAGCTAGGTGAGGCATCAATTGAAGAGGAATCTCACGTTGTAACAGAAGACTATGAAAACAAGAAAAATATTAATGAAGCATATGATATTGAAATCTAAACATTCACAAGTCTTGTATCTGTTGATAACCGATACAGAGGAAAAACTGTAAATGATTCAAATAACAAGAATAATAATTTCCACAGTAGAGGTTGTACTAAATTGTAGCCAAGCATTCATCAATTAGATATATGAAAGAAACATGAAAAGATAGGGTAACACATAACTCAGACTTGACAAAATCTGGAATCTTCAATCTGCATTTGTATTAATTTAGAGTCTCTTGAAAATTACTTCGTCACAATGCCTTTTTTAGAGAAAGAAAAAGCCTTATTTCAGTCTTCGCTCCTTGTATTTATACAAGGTCATCAATACTTGATGGTTAGCAATCTCCTACTTTTTAGGAGAAAAATAGTTACAAAACTACAACCTTAACCGCTGCATGATTAACTTTTGTTTGTCTATCATTTCAATAGTATAAGATTTCAAACAATGCTTCATTGTTTAGTTGAAGTCTCTCCCTCGTTTGATGCTATACATTCAATACATTTCTCCAGAAAATGAACAAAATTTCTAGGAGGTGTTAGAAGATCCTTAGTCTCAAACAGATAAAACTTTCTTTGTACCTTTAGAAATTGGTCTTCAAAACCTTTATCGGCAAACCTGATCACTTGCAACTTTAAGTTGGGCTATACCAGCCATCTGTCTATTAGGTTGGCATCGATTTCCTTCAACTGTGAAATTTCCGCATGAATCTCCTTTAAGCCCTCTTTGCAGTTCAACTATTGTTTCACAATGTTTATCTGCCCCAGTGGCTCAGAGCAATAATTTCTTTCGATACCTAACGTTTTCTTATCCAAAGAATCAAAGATTCCCTCACAGTCGTCTTTGATTTCTTTGATTATCTTCTTGTTTTCGGATATGTTTGTTTCCCATACCTTGAGCATGATGTCTCCTCTTATCTATTTTGTGATAGAAAGCTTTAGATTTTTCGCCATCTCTCTATTTTCTGAACATGCAACTACTTTCTGGAAGGTATTCCTTGCTGCTTTAGCCTCCTTTTCTAGTAAAATAATATTATCAATGGATTTGCTTACCTCTTGAAAGTAATTCTGAATTATCTATATTTTGGAGATCAATTTTTGTTGCTCGAATTCTATATTTGAATGTGCTTACTGTGTTCGAGGTCTACCAACTTGACCTCCTCCAACGTTGCCACTTCAACTTTGGAATGACCCAAGTTGAGAAGTGAAAATTTCTCAATCTGAACGGGAAAAATCGGCTAAGACTTCTTTTGAGCCATCTTTATTTATATCTCAATTCCACCTGTTACTATTTGATGAGCTACCTCCCTGCACACCAGTCTATCAGGGAGGAATTTTGGGAGTGCATATGGAGGGATTGAACATTTGAAAACTCTGATGTAGAATAAATTATCCTCTATAAACTAGTCAGCAACTGCCCTGAAGCTTCCTATGACCAACTCTGAAATGTGGGGAGGTGCACAGCCGTACAACATCTAATGTAGGGGTATCACCACGAAATGACAGATTTCATAGAATGAGTCCTTGGCATTTTCTTCCCAAATTTTAGAATGATATTCATGAATAGGTTCTGGGTAAGTCAGATTCCAACTCCAATTCATCAAAGGGAAAGGAGTTGTGAATCATATAGCATCCATGATGTATGCAGACATATAAAAGGCTACTAGTCGGCATTTGGATCTTACAGTCTGATATTCCATGACCTCCTTCACTATGTTGTCGGATAAAATCTTATCCCAATTGAAGTTGTAACCTTTTGTTGCCTCATGCAAAAAGAGGTACCCATTCTACAGGGAAATGGGTAGGACTTTTCTTCCCAAAAAGTCTATGTAACATCATTGCCACATAGACCATATACTCATTTAATGAGGTCGTGGCATAAATACCAGATTCCAACTCCAATTCATCAAAGGGAAAGGAGTTGTGAATCATATAGCATCCATGATGTATGCAGACATATAAAAGGCTACTAGTCGGCATTTGGATCTTACAGTCTGATATTCCATGACCTCCTTCACTATGTTGTCGGATAAAATCTTATCCCAATTGAAGTTGTAACCTTTTGTTGCCTCATGCAAAAAGAGGTACCCATTCTACAGGGAAATGGGTAGGACTTTTCTTCCCAAAAAGTCTATGTAACATCATTGCCACATAGACCATATACTCATTTAATGAGGTCGTGGCATAAATACCATGGGTGTTGGACCTGAATTTTGCTTCGTGTCTCCACTAGTCTTTGATTATGCCAGGATACGTTTGGTCTAACTCAAAACATTCTTTCTTTTTAAAATCACTCACGAAATCTTTATTATAAATATACTTGGGACTGGGAGGCAGTTTATACATTACTTGTATATGCTCCGGTCTGAAAAAGCCAATGACGACCCCTCAACTGTCCAGAATGCTTCTCGTCTGCATGTATGTTCGCTCTAATGCCCAACTGATCATGTCGTTATAAGTCATGAGTCGCGGCCATGTAGCTACTTTGTGAAGCTTAGACTCCACTATGTCTCGGAGTTTGTTGTCGGCATCATGAAGGAAATTCTTAATTTCATAATCCAGAGTTTTGAAAATTTGCCTCCAGGATTTTATGGAATCGATGGCATGCGGTATTGTATCAGATACAATGTCTCCGTCTGGACTCGTGCTTTCTGCAACTTCCTCGCTTTTCTTGGGTGCCTTCTTATGTGCCATGATGTTTGCCCTGGACCAGAAACTTGTTGATAGAAAAAATGTGTATAAAATTAGATAAATGTGACTTGCTACAGATGTGAAGGATAAGAATGAAGTTCGAAACACAGGACCTTTATTTACCCTTAATTTGTGTTATAACGAGCGTACAGACATAGGTGATGAAAAATTCATGCTTTAATGGAAAGATATGCCTAGAGATACGCTTTCGCGTCAAAAAATATCTCCATTTATCTGTTATTAATACTATCGTATATCGGCGATTTCGAAACTGGAGTTTCGGAAATCACTGCCTTCCTCAAATCCCGAAATGCGAAAGGCAGCTTAGTTATCACTAATCCTGTTTTGAAAACAACTTAACCTTAATCTTAGACTTTGTTTAAAGAAAACATGATTTCGCATTTCGAAACTTCGGGGATCCTGTTGTCAGGAGATATGTCATAAGAAAACCCTGGATCATGAAATTGTGATGGGATTAGTGAGGTGCTAATCACGTATTAAAGCTTTAATTAATCAAGATTAGTGATTAATTATTTTTTACTTTTACTTTTTGGAAAATCGAGGATCGGGAGTTCGAAGGTTGAGAGTTTGAAAATGATTTAGTAGAAAGAAACCCGAATCGCGAAAGACTAAGGGAAAGATGATTGCATTTAGGAGTTTAATTAATTACGGATTAAAGAGTACCTTGTGGAAAGCGACGAAAAATGTAACATTTATTTCTTCCCCCCTCTTTTTTTTAATTTTTTAATATGTTAAATGGCTTCAAGATTTCGGTACCGGGAAATTGGGATGGTTGAAGATCATACCTCGAGAAAAACCGAATCTCAAAACCCGAAAAGGAACGGAAGACTCCCTTTTTTGGACTAAGGGCGGCTCCATGACTTAGGAAAAGATGAAGCTTCAATTTTAAAGGGTAGAAAAAATTTAAACTTCGTGTCAACAATCACAAAGATTTGACACCATTATTTATTCTGAATATAAAATCGACGATGATTTTGAGAGACGTGATATAGAAGGTCATATGCCCAATTAACGTCCTGTGTAATTCTACATCATGTGGCACCTCGATTTTTAAACGTAGAAAATAATAGCAGGAATATGGTGGATATCCAATCTGACGAGAACAAGAATGAAAGGCAGATCTTAATTGTTTTAAGCGTTGCGCTTGAAATGGTTGTGTTTATGTAGAGGATGGCATCAGAAATGACTGGTATTTGTGCTTCTACAGGCAACGTGTCAAGGTGTGAAAGAAACCTACTGGAACAATTGGTTAAAGAGGGAGTATACACTGTGTGAGACATAAGATCTTCTCTAGTTTTAGTTTATGTTTCAGGGAATGATTACAATTTCTATCTTTAGACTCATGGAGGCTATGATGGCATTTCATTTGTAGAGGCATTGATCAAACAACTTTTGATGGACTTGGAATGCTTGTACAAGATGGGTATTCGGAAGGCCGCATTCACCTCTCTGGAACTGCTGGGATGCTTTCCATATGTTACAATTGAATATTCTTACAAGTATTGCAATGAAACGAAAAACAAAGTGGCCTTACACCACAATCTACTATTACAGGGAGTTGTGGACATAATTAATAAGAATATGTCTGGTGTGAACATGGTGGTTCTGGACCAATATACTAGGGCCCTATGGTTGTAGACACCTCCCTTGAAGGATATGCTAGGACCCTACCTTAGTATCCCTCTAGTATTATTGCTTCATTAATCTTTCATATTTTATTTCAAGCTTGACCTAAAGAAGAAGGAAATCGTTAGGGCCTAGGGTTACCTACAGAAATCGCTAGGGCCTAGGGTTACCTACTTCCTAGCATCTTTTCTTTCTAGAGTTTTGGATATTGAGGCCTTAGGTTACTAACACCTCAACCATCCTCCCTCTTACTTTATCTCACCCATTATCATTTGTTTCCCTCTAAGAATTTTCGCTGCAATATTGACTCCATTTACCCTAAAAGGCACTAGTTCATACCTTGCAAGTGATTTATTGACCAAAACAACTCTTAAACCATCTACTTTAAGAGCTTTACTAACTATTTATAACTCTAGATTAGACTAACCTACTAACTAATTTTTTGTTGTTTTAAAATTTTTCTACAACCATATATAACATCAGGAATTTCACCTTAAAACCAAGTTTTAACGCTGATTATACATTGTCTTCATTGCTTCTGACAATTTCGAGCATTTTGTCAAGTTTATATTATCATTTTCGGTCATTTTTGAAGGGCATAATAGTGAAGCTATTGTTATATATACATTGTTGTTATAAATACTTATGTTTCTTCAACTTTTATATCAGCTTGTTCTTTTCATCAAAGTCTATGGTTTTATAAAGCACTAACATCGTATGGTACTTGCAAACAGTATGTTTCTTGTTGTCTTGTTATGGGTAGGTACACTTAAATATTGCTTTTCTTCATCTCATTAAAATCTTTGAAAACTTTGATTAGAGTGACCTATGAGAGGGGTGGGACTTTCTTGATACTCTTACCTTAGTCTTCTCAAACCCCAGGTCACTGGGGACGTCTCCCCTGGGGTACCACTCCTAAATAGAAAGAGGTGTCTTGTTTGGGTGACAGTGATAGGACAACCGCCTATTACGCCAATTTATTGTTCACTTGTCTTTGGCTTTTGGACAAGTACAAATTGCACGATAACATGGCTCATTCGCATAAGAGAAATTTTATAGAGTATTGCTTATATAGCTCAAAAAAGATTATGATAGATCAATTTCAAATACTTTATACTCAGAACTAAGAGTTATAAAATACAGTCAAAATTGATCTTGAATTAGTTCTCTGGGATTTCTCAAAAAATAATAATGTATGTTACAACGCATTGAAATTAAAGGTGTTCATCCAAAGGACTGGGATTGTGGCTCTCCGGACCAAAAGAGAACATATACAAGAAAGTAACAATTAGAAAGAAGAACGTGGTTAGGTGTCGAACAACAAGATCTGGTAAGAAAACAAAAAAAAGTTTATCAGGATTCGGTTAGACTTTTCTAGTTAAAGAAGAACAATAACTGGATGAAAACTGATAAAGGAATCAGTATGTGATCAACATGGGATTACTATAATGGTACCTCTCTCTGCTTCACTTGCTTGTTGTTGTTTCTTTTGTACCCTTGCTTGTTGCAGTTTGATTACCGATCGTAACTACTTGTGTTGGAATTTTAGAGATCTTGGCAATTGAGTTGTTTAACCATTCTTGAATGCATTCCCTTAATGGGGAAACAATCACTTCTTGTTGTAATTTAATGTTAAACAACTCTTTTTCAATTTCTCTAAAATCAATAGATAAATTTTATAAAGTATTTTCAATATCTTCATTTCATTTGTGTACTCGACAAGCGAGCTGTCAATATCATCATGTGTAAGTTCGATCATAGTATCGAACTTTTTAACTGATGCCCTTTTTAGTTCTTCAACTTGTCCTTCGAAATGTTGTTGAGTCATGAGCATTGAATTTGATAGACACTTAGGGTCTGTAACTTCAACAGTGGTTCCAACAATATCTAAATCAAGAATTTTTTAGTATGCTTCAGTTTTCCTTCTTGATAAATTAGTCAATTGAGTTGACAATCCCTTTAATACGTTAATTCTTTCAATCCATCAGGTTTTTAGTTGTTTAATGTTGCTTGGAGAAGGTAGATTTTCTTGCTTTCTCAACTTCTCTATCATTTCTGAAACCTTCATTGCAAACATCACAACTCCATCTGTGTAAAACCCTTCACCATTTTTCAAATATGAACTCAAGTATTCCTTAATATTCTAGATTCTCAAACCGAGAGAGGCAAAACTTTTTTCCATATCCCACAACTCTAAGATCAATGACATTATTTTCTTAATATTATCTTCGACAAAATGTCAAGTAGCAATAATCAAATTCAAGATTCCCTTGACTCTAGCACTTGATTCTGGGTTTTCTTGAAAACTTTTCTTGGGACGAATCGTGGCAACATGGGAAGCCATAATAGTTGGAGTCATGAGAGTTGCTTCCAATTCTTTAATTTTTTCTTTTAATTGAGCATTTTCTTCCTCCATTTTGGAAATTGAAACATCCAGTGCCTCTCCTATGACTTTATGAATGGAAGATAATCTAGAAGGAAACATATTTCATGTATCAATGGTGGGCCACAATTTCCCAATTTTACTCTTCGTTGTTCTTTCAAAAAACAATTTTTTAGACTCTCTCTCAAAAGAGGCATTTTGCACAACAAATGTTTCTTCATCGGAAAATGTCTCCTATTGGACTATGAGTGCAGAAGTATGATGTTCATTCAATTGGCAGGTGCTTCTACATCTGGGAAGGTGATATTTTCAATATCCACATCTAAATCCATGTTATCCAATAATAAATAATCTTCTGGTGCATGTGTTTCTTCTCCCTCTTGTTGTGAATTAGTCCTTTTTATTTTAATTTTTAGTTTGTGGGGGTTCTCCAAGTTCCCTTAAGGAGTGTTTATTTCCTCATCATCCCATGAATTATTACTCAGTATTTTTCTTGACTGTGATGTCCTGGGATGAATATTTGTCTTTGGTAAATCACTCCTTCGAGAGACAACTGGTGATTGATCATTTCTCTCATTTGAAGTCTTACCCCTTTCCTTATGATGTTCTGTGGTACTTATGACGGTTTCTAAATCACCAGAGTCTATGTCAGCTTCTTGATTATTAGGGTTATGGATATCATTATCCTCTTCTCCGCTTACAGCTGAATTTATAAGTGCATGACTAAGTCCAACTAAAACCAAATGATTGTAGAAGAGATGAATTGGATCAAAACATTTTATTTCCTCAACATATCTCAAATTGGAAATATTGAAAAAGGTAGCATGCTCATCAATTTTGGAAATTCCTTTTAGCATAATTTCACTGACTTTCCACGGAAGAGGTATGAATTGCTTTTTCCTTTTCTTAGAGAATGTGTGAAACTGGAATTTATATTGTCTGGCTATTTCAATAATGAACAACTTATCATATATGAAATATAGTATAAAGATGGGTTTTTCTTTGGAGCAAAAAATCCTGATGATATTGTAGTCCTCCATGTTTTCCAGAATCCCCTTCCATTTTAGAAAATTTGACGCTTCCAATGAGAGTCAGGAAGTGTCTTCACCAAATACCAGTTTTTTTAACTTAGACACAAAATCATTGTATACTTCATAGAAATGATGGTTGACCCTCTGTCTCCATAAAGCTTGATACCACATAGTCATGGAGTCCACCTTTACTCTAACCCTTCTAGCAACATTTAAACCCTCAAAGTATGGAAATATGTGATAGAAAATAACAAATAATATGACATACAAAAATTCTTCTCGATTTTAAATTGGGTCAATTGTGCAGTAATCTCATTTGAAATAATCTTCACCCAGTCGAAGATTTCATTTTCGTGAACTGTGAAATGCAGTATATATAATACCAATCGAGGACTAGTTTTCGTAGAATATTGACTAGCAATTTGAGTAAATAACCAGGAAATTACTTTATAAGGATTCTTCAAATAACTTACTTGAATTCTAGATATATCTTATGGAATTGATGTAGGGTCATGCAAATATTCTTGGAGAAGTTTGATTCCATTATTTTTTCTCTTTAGGAAATGTCTAGCTTCCTCCCCTTTGTAAGCCATGTTTGGCTCTGGTAATTTCAACATCTCCTTGAATATTGAAGGCACCAAGGAAATAGGAGAACTATTCTGCAACACAATGACCCTTTTGTTTTGGACAAACTTGTTGATGCACTGGGTGAGAATATCATTGCATTCAAAGACTTCTGGAACACAACCTAAGAGAACTATCCTTGAAGTCCACATCTTGTTGTTTTCTCTACCAAGTAAACTCAAATAATACCAGTATGATTGGGACCAATGATAATTCTTATCTTCTTTGGTGAAGAGGTTCAGGGTATCCCCACAGAACTGTTGTTTCCTCATGACTAATTTCAGGGAGCCGACCATATTTTCTTGTATTATTACTTTGCATAGTAAAATGATTTTAGGTTAGATTTTCTTTCAATGGAGGCATTTACTCAAAATAAATGTGACTAACCCCATGATAAACATCATTAATTACCAACCATTTCAGAAGTAAATTTAGTAGTTAAATTCATAAAGTTAGCATTAAATGTGACCTCGAGAGATGTGAAGGAAGGGACATGTAACAACAGAGAGTCTAAGTGAAATATCAGAATGTAAAGGTTGGTATGCAAGTTCGAAAGTCTGAATGGATGAAATGACTAAGTGTTGGGACACATCGCGTGAACTGATGGATGAGTGGAAGTGTAACATATAGGTCTGTGAGTCTAAAAGTCTACATATCTGTGATCCAAAAAATAAACTAAGTGTTGGGCAGACTGGTATAGAGGTAAAGAGAGCATAATACGAGTCTAAAAGTCCGTATGTTCGAAAGTCCGCAAACATAGTGAAAACGGCTAAGTATGGTAATC
Organism: Picea mariana; assembly: GCA_032191745.1. Taxonomy (NCBI): domain Eukaryota; kingdom Viridiplantae; phylum Streptophyta; class Pinopsida; order Pinales; family Pinaceae; genus Picea; species Picea mariana. The sequence continues at coordinate 30,612 of JASDQU011100192.1, read as the reverse complement.
TTGTTACAACAAAGAAAGGGAAAAAGAGAGGAACATGAGAGATTGGGGAAGGGAAAACATAGAAGGGGAATAGAAGAGGTAAGAAAAAAAACGAGAAAATAGAAATAAAGGGGAAGTACAAAAAGGGGTTCAATAACTGGCTCCAACTATGGGATGATAACCCCTTGCGGTTTATCAAGAATCCAGAGTCTCATGACCAGATATTTTATCCTTTGGGTAATGGAGTTGAAACAGTGAGGATGTACAAAATAAAATGAAAAAGATATGTACAAAGAAAAGAGAATGTTTTAGGCGAATAAACTTTTCAGATGTTGCATGTTAATAAGAAACATCAACATCTTTCCCTTCATATAGTTAAGCATGTATGAATTAAAACCCCACATTTTCTCAATGATGTAAGGCCTGATCCAAAGTGCCTCAAATTTCGTGTGCATTGACAACTTTTCCTTTGCTTTGTTCCAAAGTAACACCAATTTTCCCTTTTGAAATTTCTTGATTGTTGCACTTTGATCAAAATATTTCTTAACATTTTGTTGCTTCTGTGATATTTTATGTAAAACCTCACTTCTTTCTTCTTCTAATTTAAATAATTGATTCAATCTCTTCTGGAAAGGGGGAGTATCTTCAGTATCTTCCATGTTGATTGAATAGGCCAAGGAATTCAATTCAAGTTTGATTATCATTTTCGCTTCCTTTCCATAAACCAACATGTAAGGAAACATCACAATGTTATCTTTCAGAGTCATTCTACTTGTCCACAAAGCATCTATCAACATCAAATGCCAATTTTTTTATTTCAATCAATAGTTTTATTTAGGATTTGAATCAACGTCTTATTTGTAGATTCGACAAGGTCATTCCCTTGTGGGTAATAATTTGATGATTGTACCATCATAATGCCATATTATCCGTAAAATTTTGTGAACTTTGATCCGATGAAAATTGAGTCGTTGTCTGTAATGAATTTTTCTGGAACACCAAATCTTGACAATATATTATCCTTGAGAAATTTAATCAATTCTCTAGATTCAGCCTTTTTCAATGCTATTGCTTCATGCCATTTTGTGAAATAGTATGTAGAAGTAAGAATATATATATTCCCCTTACTTGATTTTGGATTTAGTGGCCCAATAATGTTCAGTCCCCATTGTGTGAATGGTTGTTCTACTGGTATGGGTTGCAAAGGCATTGAAAACCTCTTCATCTTTCCTGAAAATTGTTGACAGGGGATTCATTTTATCACCATCACATATGAATCCTTGAAAAATGATGGCCAATAATATCCAACTCTTATTATTTTATGCGTTGTGGAAGTAGGTGCAAAATTTCCACCGCATATGCCTTCATGAAATTCTTGTATCAATTCTTGAGCTCTCTTTTCATCAACACATATCAATAACATGTCATCATAGTTCCTTCTAAATAATATTTAAACAGTCAATAAATATTGATTTGACTTCATCTTTAAATCCCTTCTTTCCTTTGGAGTCATGCTAATGGGAAATTGTCCATATTTTAAATAAAATACAATGGCTTTGTACCACACCAAATCAGATATAGGCTTTCCAATTGAGACCAAAATCACTCCATTCAAGGCATCACTATCCACAAAGAACTTGCACAATCATTTCCCTTTGACTGCTTTCAGAGGCTTGATTTCAATGTCATATTCTTGAATTTTTGCCAACCAATTTTTCCATTTCCCTTCTCTCAATTGTTGGTTCAAAAGCATATTTAATGGAGAGAATGGAACATATTCTATGACATGAGAATTTAAAATACAGGTCTGAAAATGTGCTTCTTTATTTACAAGAGATAAGGCTTGCTTCTCCAATTCCAAGTATCTTAACTCATAATCATGGAGGGTCTTACTCGTAAATTTAATTGGTAACTCTTCACTCTTATCATTTCTTTGAGTAAGGACTGATGCTACAACACTTTATGTGGCAAATGAATACATATTAAAATCTCTTTGAAAATCCAGACTGATGAGCATCGGTGCTGTATTAATTGCCTTTTTAATGTTATTAAAGGCCTCCGGTGTATCCAAAGTCCACTCGAACCTTTGTTCTTTCTTTAAAAACACATTAAACGGTTTTACTATGCTCTCATAATCAGGAACAAATCTCCACAAAAAATTTATCTTGCCAAAAAATGATTGGAATCCTTTCTTAGAAGACGGAGGATTGAGCTCATTGACAACCTTCACCCTTGCTGGGTCAATATAAATTCCTTCTTTACATACAATATGCCCCAACAAATTTCCCTCAATTACAACAAACAAACATTTCTTTGGATTCAAAGAAACCCCATACAACCTACATATTTCAAACACTTTCTTCAGATGATGAATATGCTCACTTCTTGTCTTTGAATGGACAGTTAGATCATCGTAGTAATCCACCATGAATTTTCCTATAAAACCTTCAAATCCATGTTCCATAGCCCTTTGTAAAGTGGCTCCATCATTTTTCAAACTGAAAGGCATCCGAGCATACACATATGTCTCCCATGGTGTTATGAAAGTTGTCTTAGGCATGTCTTCCTATGCAACTAAAACTTGGTTGTATCCAGAAAATCCATCTAACATTGACATACAAGCAATGACTTATTGAAGAAGGAACTCCATGTTAGGTAGAGGATAATTATCTTTTACACTTGACTTGTTGAGATCTCTAAAATCCATGCACATCAGAATCTCCCCAGTCTTCTTCCTCATAACCACTGGATTTGAAAGCCAGTCATAATGTTTGATGGGATATATTATTCCGACTTTCTTCAAATTTTCCAACTCGATTTTCACTAACAGTTTTAATTTGGGATTCATCATCCTTATTTTTTGCTTAAAGGGATTTTCTCCTTCTCTTAATGGGATAATATGCTGAAAATTTGATTTATCATAGGATTTTAGATCACCATAACTCCAGGAAAAATGTCAAAAAATTATTTGAAGAGGAAAATATATTGATCAAGTTCTTCATAAGTACAATCAACTCCCAATTTTATGTACTTGAGGGAACTATCAATCCTGGTATTAAATTTCTTCATCTCTTTCACTTTTATGACTGATACTTCTTTAGTGAGACTCTTTGTATGATCATCTCTTTTGAAAAGAGATTCAAACTAGACATAATTCTTTGGGACAGGAGAAATATTATTATCTTCATTGTCATTTTCATTTGCTAGGAAATCTTTTAAGTCTTCATCATTTTCAAACACTTGAAGATAATCTTGGTTATCTGGGACTGAGGGTCGAAAAAATCTTTTTACTGGGAAATATGTTTCACTCTGAATGTCATCTAGGTTTGACAATGAAGTGACCAATGCTAAAGAATATACCTTCTGATTTTTGTCCCTTGGAATAAAAGAAATATTGAAAGAACTAAAAGCCTCCATTAATTCATTCACTCTTTTGAAATATAATTTAAGCTTTTCCTTTTTAATCTTATACTTTTGAGTGATCTGATTTATTACCAAATCCAAATCACCAGTCAAAATCAAATGTTCAATATTCCGCTCCAATGCCAAGATCATTCCTTGGATTAAGGCCTCATATTCTGCTTCATTATTTGTACAAGGGAACTCAAGTTTGATGGCATGTGGGTATACAATCTTCTTGAGGATTTTGAGTACAATCCCAACTCCACTCCCTGATCTTGAACAAACTCCATCAAACGAAATTCTCCAATAGCCAGCAAAACAATTCTCTTCATCCTTTATATCCTCGATTTGCTCCATATCAAGGATGGCATAGATCCCAATACCAACACCTATAAAATCTTCCATCAATTTGTGATCCTTCTTCTTGAAAGAAAATAGTCTTATGGGTTCACGAGGAACCTTGATCATTGCTCCATATTTTTTAGGTAACATCATACAACTTCCATCGTTCATTATATATCCACCAATCATGGAAGACCAGTCTCTTCCAAGGACAACCCAGTATGTTGGAGGTAGACCCACCACTACGATATTAAAAACTGTAATGATATGAGGAGCGGCAGTAATACCTGCATAGAAATATTTAATTTCTCCATAAGTTGGTACCTTCCTGGAATCAATTACATAGACGATTTTGTTTGTTTCATAGTACTTGGTGTAGTTCATGCCAAGTGATTCCATAACCACCAAGGGCATGATTTTGTTTATTGCACCCGAATCTACCAGACAATTGTGGAGCACAACATCATGATTTTCTAATGAAATGTAGAAAGGTGTAACCTTACCTCTTAATTTCATTGTTGATGTATTTTGACTCTACTTTGGGTTTGTAATTACTGCTTCAATTCTCCCGGATAGCTCATCCAATAATTTTAAAATATTTTCCCTTTGTTGGGGAATTTTTACTACTTATGTGAAAGCCAAAGTAATTTTTAACTTGCTTATATCATTGACAACATTATATATCATTTAAAGGGGGTTGAGCATCATTTTTTTTCTTTTTGACTTATGTGCTAGTTGTTTTACTTTTACCATTCTCTTTTTCTTTATCTTTTTTTTTAGAATTCTCCTTATTCTTAGCCTTATTTACATGTGCCTGTGTTTGGACAGTGTTTTCTTAAAAGATAGGATCTTCTTCATCTTCCTCAGCTATATACATGAATGTCTCGCATCTATCTATCTATACAGATTCAAATAATTCTTCTGGAAAAAAATCATTTTCTGGTTCGATTGTTTATTCATTGTATAGCTTATCAAGTATTACTGCATTCTGAGTTGGCTCTCTAGGAACCCTATGTCTTTGTTGATTGTCTACATTTTCAAACCTCGTTCTTTGTTCTAGGGCATGGTTCCTTCTTTGTTCTGGGACCGACATCCTCAGATTAAGCACATAATTATCATTTCTTCTTAACCTTGTTATTTCATTTTCCATTTGTCTAATATTTGTTTTCATCTGTGCAATCTTGATTCGTTGCTTCATCTCTTAGGCTGCAACAGGATCCGTCTTCACATCCGAGATAGTTCCTTTAAAAAATCCTTCGTCGACTACCTTATTTTCACCAGGTCGTGGCTTTTGTTCTTTATTCTTCTTCGAACTGGATGCTCCTTGGTCAATAATGTTAAAATTATCCATCTTCCTTTGCACTCTTCCAAGAATAATGTCAGGGTCAACACCTGTTCTAATCATGATTTCCTCCATTTTTGTAGCTTTGGTCATTGCTTCATCCAAAGTATCAATTTGGGAGGTTCTAATAGAAAACTTCACATTTGGAGGCATGGCATTTTTATAACAACCAAGTATTACTGGGTCATTAGGCCTTTTATCTTCAGGGATCTTGTTCAGTGTTTTATTGAATCTTAGATTAAAGTCTCTTATCCTCTCATTTTTCTTTAGACAAATTTGGGTGAAATTAGTGAGAAGACTATGATACGCAACTGGGGGACCGAACATATTCAGGAACATAACTTCAAGATAATAAAATGAGCCGATCCATTTGGTGGGAAATGTTGTGTACCATTCATAAGCTTGGCCTGATAAGGTTTGGAGAAACAACCTTACCATCACATCATCATGTTCAACAAGATGAAAATCACAAACATCCAAAAACAAATCAATATGTCTTTTAGCATCGATTGTCATATCTCTGGAAAATGTCTTCAAAGTGCCTTTAGGAAGAACCAAGAGCTCATGTTGTTCACCTCGTAGGTCAAGGGAAGAGTCTCTTATCCTTCTTATATTTCTATATCTTCACCTTTCTTCCCACCTTTCTTCTTGTCTCTCTTCATGCCTTTCTTCCCGTCTTTCTTCATGTGCTTCTTCGCATCTTTCTTCTCTTTCAGCCATGTCTGGAAGTTTCTCCCTTTCTTCAAGAGTATACTTTTCAATTTCTGAAGTGCGTAGCTACTTGCTTTTGATTCTAGTGATTGGTCCCCTGTATTCGTCCAGCTTCAATTCATGCCTTGCTCTTTCACTCTTTGAGCTCGTCTCTTGTTTCTTCGGTTTTGTCTTTCATCTCTCCTTTGTCTTTGGAGAATTTCTCTTTCTTCTTATTGATCTATTGTTTTCCAAGACCTTTCTAATTCTTCTCTAGTTCCAGCTATTGTTATTGTAAGATTATATAACTGATGCAGAATACTTTGTTGGTTATTCAATATGATTTCTAATTGGGGTTGGTTATCCTGAGGCAAAGTCATATAATTTTATGGTGAAAAACCAGATCTAAATCTTCAATTTGTCCTCAATATGGTCACCAAAAATGTTGACGCTTGAATCCGTTAGGATCGAAACGACAACCTCACGAGGATATGAATCCTCTTGCATTTTTAAAGAGGTGGTAATCCTCTTTGGATTATGATATTCTTTGTGATTACGAATCAAGAATAATATAGGACTCTAAGACAGTCCAATCTTTAATGCTCAAGAAAAATTAAAATGTTGAAAAGTAAAGAGTATTTAAAAAAAAAAAAAAAAAAAGAGAATTCCTGAGAAGTGAACCAAGAATCTCAAACATCACACATTTCAGAAAATAAATAAAGTTTCCTCACATCCATCATAGTGAAAAATAAATATTCCGATCACATTCAAAATAAAAGAAGATGGCCAATTCGCATAAGGGAACTTTTATAGAGTATTGCTTGTATAGCTCAAAAAAAGATTATGATAGACCAATTTCAAATACTTTATACTAAAAACTCAGAGTTATAAAATACAGTCAAAATTGATCCTGAATTAGTTCTTTGGGATTTCTCAAAAAATAATAGTGTATGTTACAACTCATTGAAATTAAAGGCGTTCATCCAAAGGATTGGGATTGGGGCTCCCGCGGACCATAAAGAAAACATATACAAGAAAGTAGGAATTAGAAAGAAGAACATGGGCGAGTGTCGAACAACAAGATCTACTAAGAAGACAAAAATAAGTTTATGAGGATTCCGTTAGACTTTTCTAGTTAAAGAAGAAGAATAACTTGATGAAAATTGATAAAGGAAGTAGTATGTGATCAACATGGACTTACTATGTTGGTATCTCTCTATGTTTCATTTGCTTGTTGTTGTTTCTTTTGTACCCTTTCTTGTTGCGGTTTGATTATCGGTAGTAAATGCTTCTGCTAGAATTTCAGACATCTTGAAAATTGAGTTGTTTAACCATTCTTGAATGTTCCCTTAATGGGGCAATGATCACTTCTTGTTTTAATGTAATGTTAAACAACTCTTTTTCAATTTCTCTAAAATCAATAGATAAATTTTGTAAAGTGTTTTCAATATCCTCATTTTTATTTGTGTACTCGACAAGCCAGTTGTCAATATCATGTGTAGATTCGATCATAGTATCGAACTTTTCAGCTGATGCCCTTTTTAGTTCTTCAACTTGTCCTTCGAAATGTTGTCGAGTCATGAGCATTGAATTTGAGAGATACTTAGAGTCCGAGAATTCAATAGTGGTTCCAACAATATCTAAATCAAGAATTTGTTAGTATGCTTCAGTTTTCCTTCTTGATAAATCAATCAATTGAGTTGACAGTCCCTTTAATAAGTTAATTCTTTCAATCCAACAGGATTTTAGTTGTTTAATGCGGCTCGGAGAAGGTAGATTTTCTTTCTTTCTCAACTGCTTTGTCATTGTCGAAATCTTCATTGCAAACATCACAACTCCATCTGTGTAAAACCCTTCATCATTTTTCAAATATGAATTCAAGTATTCCTTAATATTCTGGATTCTCAAACCAAGAGAGGAAAAACTTTTTTCCATATCCCAAAGCTCTAAGATCAATGACATTATTTTCTTAATATTCTCTTTGAAAAAATGTTGAGCAGCAATAATGAAATTTGAGATTCCCTTGACTCTGGCACTTGATTCTGGGGTTTCTTGAAAACATTTCTCGGGATGAATCATGGCAACAGGGGAAGCCATAATAGGTGGACGCATGAGAGTCGCTTCCAATTCTTTAATTTTTTCTTTTAATTGAGCATTTTCTTCCTCCATTTTGGCAATTGAAACATCCAATGCCTCTCTTGTGACTTTATGAATGGAAGAAAATCTAGAAGGCAACATATTTTGTGTATCAATGGTGGACCATAATTTCCCAGTTTTACTCTTCACAATTCTTTCAAAAAACAATTTTTTAGACTCTCTCTCAAAAGAGGCATTTTGCACAACAAATGTTTCTTCATCAAAAAATGTCTCCTACTGGACTATGAGTGCAGAAGTACGATGTTCATTCAACCAGCAGGTGCTTCTACACCTGGAAAGGTGATATTTTCAATATCCACGTCTAAATCCATGTTATCCAATAATAAATAATCTTCTGGTGCATGTGTTTCTTCTCCCTCTTGTTGTGAATTAGTCCTTTTTATTTTAATTTTTAGTTTGTGGGGTTTCTCCAAGTTCCCCTGAGGAGTGTTTCTTTCCTCATCATCCCATGGATTATTACTCAATATTTTTCTTGACTGTGATGTCCCGAGATGAAGATTTGTCTTTGGTAAATGACTCCTTTGAGAAACAGCTAGTGATTGAATGTTTCTCTCATTTGAAGGCTTACCCCTTTCCTAATGATGTTTTGTGGTACTTATGACAGTTTCTAAATCACCAGAGTCTCTGTCAACTTCTTAATTATTAGGGTTATGGCTATCATTCTCCTCTTCTCTGCTTACAGCTGAATTTACAAGTGCATGACTAAGTCCAACTGAAACCAAATGATTGTAGAAGAGATGACTTGGGTCAAAACCCTTGATTTCCTCAGCATATCTCAAATTAGAATGATTAAAAAAGGTAGCATACTCGCCAATTTTGGAAATTCCTCTGAGAAAAATTTCACCGAATTTCCACGAAAGAGGTATGAATTGCTTTTTCCTTTTCTTAGAGAATGTGTGAAACTAGAATTTATATTTTCTAGCTATTTCAATAATGAACAACTTATCAAATATGAAATACGGCAGAAATATGGGTTTTTATTTGGAGACGAAAACCCTGATGATATTGCAATCCTCCATTTTTTTCCAGAATCCCCTTCCTTTTAAGAAAAGTCGATGCTTCCAATGAGAGTTGGGAAGTATCTTCACTAAATACTAGATTTTTGAACTTAGACAAAAAATTATTGTATACTTCATAGAAATGACCACTGACCCTCTACCTCCATAAATCTTGATACCACATAGTCATGGGGACCACCTTTACTCTATCCCTTCTAGCAACATTTAAACCCTCAAAAGTATGGAAATATGTGACAAAAAATAACAAATAAGATGACATATAAAACTTCTCAGTTTTAAAATTTGTCAATTGTGCAATAATATCATTTGAAATAATCTTCACCGAGTTGAAGATTGTGTTTTCGTGAACTGTGAAATGCAGTATATATAATGCCAATTGAGGAATAGTTTCTGTAGAATCTTGACCAGCAATTCGAATAAATAACCAGACAATTTATTCATAAGGATTCTTCAAAGAACTTACTTGAATTATAGATATATCTTCTGGTATTGATGTAGGGTCATGCAAATATCCTTGGAGAATTTCGATTCCATTATTTTTTCTCTTTAGGAAATTTCTAGCTTCCTCCCCTTTGTAAGCCATGTTCAACTCTGGTAATTTCAACATCTCCCTGAATATCGAAGGCATCAAGGAAATAGGAGAAATATTTTGCAACACAATGACCATTTTGTTCTGGAAAAACTTGTCGATGCACTAGGTGAGAATATCATTGCATTCAAAGACTTTTGGAACACAACCTTTGAGAACTATCCACACCTTGTTGTTTTCTCTACTGAGTAAACTCGAATAATACTAGTATGATTGGGACCAGTGATAATTATGATCTTCGTTGGCGAAGAGGTTCAAGGTATCCCCCCATAACTGTTATTTCCTCATGACTAATTTCACAGAGTCAACAAACTTTTCTTGTATTATTACTTTGCACAGTAAAATGATTTTAGGTTATATTTTCTTTCAATGGAGGCATTTACTCAAAATAAATGTGACTAACCTCGAGATGAACATAATTTATTACCAACCATTTTAGAAGTAGATTTATTAGTTAAATTCATAAAGATAACATTAAATGTGACCTCGAGAGATGTGAAGGCAGGGACATGTAACGATGGAGAGTCTAAGTGAATGATCAGAATGGAAAGGCTGGTTCACAAGTCCGAAGGTCTGCAAGTACGAAAGTCTGAATGGATGAAATGACTAAGTGTTGGGATACGTTGGGCAGACTGATGGATGAGTGGAAGCTTAACATGTAGGTCAGCAAGTTCGAAAGTATGAAAATCCGCAATGCAAAAAATAAACTAAGTGTTGGGCAGACTGTTATAGAGGTAAAGAGAGCATAATACGAGTTTGAAATTCCACATGTTTGAAAGTCCGCAAACATAGTGAAAACGACTAAGCATGGTAATCTTGTTACAACAAAGAAAGCGAAAAAGAGGGGACATGAGAGAATGAGGAATGGAAAATATAGAAGGGGAATAGAAGAGGTAAGAAAAGAAACGAGAAAATAGAAATAAAGGGGAAGAAAAAAAAGGGGTTCAACAATATCTTTACGGAGGGTGTATGCCCTTATACTTTTGCAAGGGTTTAGACAAAATAATCATGAAACTAACAAGATAACATACAAATTGTAAAAAATCTTACTAATTCCAAAAGATAGCATGCATAAACCTTGGTTTTCACAAGAAAAAACACCAAAACTTGCAAAGGAATACCTCCAAGAGATAACGCATAGCATCAATCCAAAAGAGAAGAAGATACATAAACCAATTGCACAAAAATTCCAATGTAGCGAATTGCCCAAGTGGGACAAAAATTTCAGCCAAGAGGAATGAAATCCTCAAGTGAGTTATGATCCAAATGACAAAATGAGTGACCTCTATTTATTTGAGGTCGCCTAAAACCATTTTGTCCACTTTTTGAAAAGTCGACATAAAATTGGAGAGGCCAACCTCTCTATTTGTCTTTTTACATCTTAAAATTCAAATTTACAAAAATAAAATCCCCTTCTAGGGGTGACATCATGCCCTAAAGGAAGACCTGGGGCCTGTTATCCCCCATTCCTAGGGATAACTAAGGAGATGATGTCTTGAGGCCCTCGAGTCATATACATGGAGTACCGAGAGGTAGATAAGCAGGCAGGGGCCCTTATCATACCACACATCACCATTCAATTGATGGAAACAACGTCCACCACACCCAGCTTGGCCCACTGAGGAAAACAGGTCTTGCTTCATGAGGTAACAAGTCCAGTATTGGGGTAAGTGTCATTTTAATATTTGAAACATTTGAACATGTTACAAAGGATCCTTTCTTGAGTTTGAAAACATTTTCTTGGAAATTATGCATTTTTCCCTATTTCACCATGGTGAGTGGCATGGTTTCCTAGTAAGTGGCCACCCTGAGGGAAATGGTTTTTACTAATGGTTTTCCTTGAAGGGTCATCATACCATTCCTACTCATACTTTCCACCTTCCATCACTTCTTCCCCTCCATTTCCCCGTCTTTTAGGTTTTTGGGCTTATTGACCCAAGAAGCGCATGTACCTCATTTGATGGGAAGAAGGGTCCAGTAGGCTCGGAGGTGCTCTGGAAAAAGATATCATGCGATAATATCTCACCCTAGGATCCCCAGAGAAATGAAACAACTCTCTAAAAATAAAGTGAGGGACCCATAAAATAAATAACTAATCAATTAATGCTTCTTTCTAGGGTAGAGCGTTTGTGGGCTACGCATTTCCTTTTTAATGCCCCTTATTGTCTTCAATTTGGAAAAGCATGCAAACCAAGGTAGATCATATGTGGGCTATGCATTTCCCTTATAGTTCCCCTTATTTTCTTCAACTTGGTAGTAAATGGATAATAAAGGGCTTAGAAAAATATGCTTTAAAAACAAAGAGGAAAAAGATGTGGCCAACCCTCAACAAAGGCACCCATAAATGAGACAATACGAGCCCTTGCATGTCATGAATCCCCATACCTAGAAGTATAACCCCATCCATCTCACATTCACCACATGACCTAGAAAGGATTCTCCTTGGTAACATCCCCTACTTGAGGAATTGGTTCACCCAATAGGGCATTATGACACCCCTCCTATATTTAAATTTGGCAAGTTGTATAAGGTCTTTGAGAAATTGTTTATTTTGAAAAGGGGGGATTTGATGCACATGTTTGGGTGGTTATTTTATAAGATATGGATTAATTAGAATGATAATTATGACTTGTGGACCCTTGGAGGGTGTACTTGTTTGTCTTTGTAGGTCCTTGATAGGTGAAAGCTCAATCGTGAAGGCACAAGAACGCTTGGACCTTGATTGGGGCATGAAGCCCATAGGTTGAATGATGTGCCCCCTCTCCCTCGACACATGGGAAGAGGAAAGTTTCCTTTGGAGGCACTTGGAAACTGTGATATGATTATACTCTAGCTCATTACATCCCAGTGATGACCTTAGAAGGCCAAAAACATCACACATTATGCCCTAAATGTCACATGGGTTTAGGGTTTTGATGGGGTTTCTCATGGTTGATGGTGATGGTAAAGGTTTGATGGAGAGAGAGATACTTGGTACATTCTATAGCAATTGGTGGCATGATTTATGGCCTTTGGAGGCCCAATGTTCTTCGTCAAAGGCTCAACGTCTATCCTAGAGGCCCTATGTTACCCTTTAGGGCATGACGTCGCCCCTAAAAGGGGATTTTCTTTTTGTAAATTTGAATTTTAATATGTAAAAGGACAAGTAGGGAGGTCGGACTCTTTGATTTGATGTTGAATTTTCAAGTGGACAAAAGGGTTTTAGGTGACCTCATATAAATAGAGGTCACCCCTTTTGTAATTTGGATCATAACTCACTTGAAAACTACATATTGTTTGGTTGAAATTTTCGCCCTACTTGGGAAATTCACACTATCTCTCTTTTGAATGTCTTTTGGATGCTAACACTTTTCTATTGGAGGAATAATCTAGGCGCTATCTCTTGGATGCTTTGTTCTTGCTCTTGCGATGGAATATTCTTGGTAATGAAGTGTTTATCTTGATATTTTCTGGACTAGGTAAGGAATTTATGCTTTGTGTTGTTTATTTCTTGGTTACAAGGTTAATTTGTTAAAATCTTGAAGGAGTATAAGGGCATACACCCTCCACCAAGATCCATTATTGTTGTCATTGAGTAAGGTATTTTGAAAAGGTTGCTATGAGGAGTAAAAGGGCTTACACCCTCCTAGATTTACCTTGCTAGTTCAGTTTTATCTAGGGAGTGAAACAACTTACACCACTAGAGAAGTAACATAAATAACCTCTTACAAAAGAGACTCCATTATCCCAATTGATAAGGCACTAATTTACTTACATTGGAGATATAAAATTGTTGCATTGTTATGTGTGAATTTTTGAGGTATTGCAATTGTTCAAGTTGGAATTGATTCTATATGTTATAAGCTTTCTAGTGCTCTAGGGGCGTCTTGATTATCCTAGTAATTTTCTTTGTTGTTACAAATTATTGATACATCCATTAGGGTTGCAACAAACTCATATTCTTTCAATCTTTGTTCACTAATATATCGCTAAATTTCACTTGTAAACCTTGGTTATTGATCTATTGGTTTTTGGTTAATTGTTGGGTGGTTTATGTGCTAATTTATGTGGCTAGATCTTGTTGATGTAGAAATTGTTTTCTAAAACCACTTGTCTGATACAATGTGTTGTTGATAACACCTAATAAACATCCCTTCAAGCCACCAAAGCCTTGCTCTAATCATTGGGAGTTTTACTAGTTGTTGTTAGCTTTATTTATGATATCTTGTACTACATTTTGGATGGCTAAATTTCCAGATATTGTTATCATTTGTTGCAAATATGTGTATTTCCATACTTCTAGAATTTGGGGCAACAAGGTTTCTTGGTTGATTCCACTTCATTTAAGGCTCTTATATTTATCATTTGTCTTGTTTTGGGCAGGGATAACATTGTTTTGCAGGTACTCCCTACTTGGCAACCATTCTCCATCTACAAGACTCATTCTCAAGCCTTACTCCTCCAATCTTGACCTATAGGGGTGTTCATTGATCATCATCTCACTCCATCGCAATCCCCATAGGGTCACTGAGATTCCCCCCTTGTGGTTATCCCCTTTTTGTGGGATAACTAAGGAGATTATGTCTCGAGGCCCTCATGTTGCATATATGGAGTGTCGAGAGACTACATGACCAACAGTACACTTTGCACAGATGGAAAACCCACTCACCACCACAGATGGTCACAAGTTTACAAATGGCATCCACCACACCAGTTGGCTTTCGGAAGGTAGTGGGACTTTCTCCATGAGGTACAAGTCAGTATTATGGTTAGAATCATTTCAATACCTAATCCATTTGATTATGTTGTATCTTAGATTGCTCTAGATTTCATGATATGTGCTTGGACATTGTGCCTTTTTCCTTGCTTCACCTTGGTGGTTGACATTGTGCCCTAGTAAGTGGTCTTCTTTGGGAATGGGTTTGTTGTTGGTAAATCTTTTAATGAACCATCGTATATTTCCCGACCATAATTACGATTTTCTATCATTATTCCCCTATGTTTCCTTATCTCTTGGGATTTGAGGGTGTATTGACCCAAGAAGGGGTTGTCCCTCATTCTATGGGAAGAAGGGGATAAAGGCCTAGAGGGGTTGGTGTTGGGTAAAAGATAAAAGCCATGTATGAACCTTCCAGATGCTTCACCTAGGGATCACCCAAGAAAGCAGTAAAACGCTTATCTTTGAATAAAACGGGACCCATAATATACCAAAGAAATGTCTAAAAGGTAGATTAAATGATAAGAGGTCTCATCACGAGCTGACCTATCACATCCATGAATGTCTAGTGGTATGAAATTGTCATTATCTGGTCACCACACCAGGGAAGTGACTCTCATTTGCATGGTTGAGAGAAAGGGGGTCTCATCACGAGCCAACCTTCCCATTTCCATTAAGCATTTGTGGGTGACATTTCCACCATCTGGTCACCACGCCAGGGCAGTGACCTTCAATCTCTCCTTGCACTAAAAGAAAATATAAAAGAAAGAAAAATAAATGGAAAAAGATGGGCTTAGAAAAAGTGCATTGCAAACGAAGGTACCACACACCCTCTACAAAGGCACCCATGAATGAGACTCTCCGACCCCTAGTATTTCATGAGCCCTATGCCCATTGGGTCTTGATTCCATCCATCTCATACACTTTAAATGGCTTAGAGAGGGACCTCTTGGAGGCTCTCCTTGACCTAGGGAAAGATCTACCCAATAGGACACCTCGTCAACCCTCCCATACTTAAGCTTGACAAGTCACATAGTGTCTTTGATTTGTTCATTGTTTGATATGGTAATATTTGATGCACATCCACATATTTGATACTTGAGATCCTTGGAGGGCATGTCCATTTGTCTTTGCATGACCTATCTGGTGGATAATTTTGGGAGAACAAGCCTAGCTTGGACTTCCATGGGGCTACAAGCCCATAGGTTGGATGCCAGAGTCTCGCATGCCATATGAGAGAGAGATGAGTTGGATGGCCTTGATGATGACTTGGATTACCTAGCCCACCCATTCCTTGCCAAACGATTTTCCCAAGAGGGGAAAAACGTCTCACTTGTGTGCATGACATCGTGATGTTGGGGGCTAGGGATTGGTGGTGAGGTCCAATCATTTGCACTTGGAATTTTTTAGGAGAAGAGGGTTTTCACCAAGATGAGATCATCTAGATGCTTGACCCATGGCCTTGGGAGGCCCTTCCATGCTTCTCCAACACCAACGACCTCCTCAAAGTGGCAAAATGTCCCCTAAAGGGGCGACGTCATCCTATATTAGGGTTTAATTTGTGCAAAAGATGAAATTTTAAGTGAATTGTTTAATATTATTGTGTTAAGGGGGCAATATTAGGGTTGTTGACCCCTAATCTTGTGTTTTACTCCTTATTTTTTTGGACAAGCCATGTTGGCTAATTTTTTTATAAATAAAGATCATAAGATCTCATTTCAAATCATAACTTTCCTCTCACAAGAGGTTTTGGTCTGAAATTTTTGGCCTCCTTGGATATTTTAGCTCTTGTGCACTTGTGTATGGCTGATTTTATGAATGATTGGTGGAAGAAGGACTAGCCCTAGCTTTGGATGATGCTTTCTAGCTCTTGTGGTGAATCGACTTGGCATTTCTCTTGATATTGGTATGGTTTTTACTCTCGTGCTATCATTTATTTCAATTCAAGTTGTTTTATGCTAGGATCTAGGTGGGAAGTATAAGGGCATACGCCCCCACCATAGTCTTCACCAGTTTTGCTTGCTTCATCTCATTGATTAAGGGTTTGTTAAGAGAAGTATAAGGGCATACACCCTCTTAGCTTAGACTCTAGCTTAGAGAAACTTTCCTTGGGAAGTAAAAGGGGTTACACCCCCAAGGAGGTAGCTTCTCTAGGCTCCTTGTGACTCCATTAACCAAATAGTAAAGGCACTAGTCATTGATTTGTTGCACTGGAGATATAAAAATATTGCATTGGGAAACGTGAATTTCATTCTTTTTACTTCTTGCAAAAGTGGATTGTCTTCCTTATGCCTTGGGCACCTCACAGCCACTAGGGCGTCCTCATCTAAGGGATACTTATTGTTTTTGTTACAAATTTCCATCTTCATCCATTAGGGCTGCAGAAACCCTAACCTACTTGCTTAAATAACTCTTTATTCAACCATTGGTTTTCTCTCAAAGTTTGCACACTTACTCTACTTGTCCTAGCGCACTTTTTGGAAAATTTTGCGGGGATTCTAGTCACTGATTTTATTTCTGTAATAAATTGAATTTTACATCCATAAGGCTGATACAATTTTCTTCATACAAGTGTTTACAATAGCCTTATCTTTGTGCTAAGAGTATTGGTTTTTCATCTTGAGTTTAGCTAGTCAATTACTAGTCTTTCTCTTGCATTTTCTACTTGATCTTGAGCACATATTGAGCATCTTATAACATATTTTTCTTGCTGATATATATTGTCATCTATTGCTGCAAATTAGGGACAAAAAGATTAACTTGCTGATCCGACTAACATATACTGTTGCAAGGTGTGTTTTCTTGTGTCTCGGGCGAGTACAATCATCCGAAAAAAGCATCTTGAATATGGGGCATCCATTACTCGATTCACAAGGCATCTCTCCCTACCCTTCATTACATTTAGACTCGACCTATAGGGGTTCCATTTCCACTTCCTTCCATCTTCGTCTCAATCCCCCTAAGGTCACCGAGATCACCTCCCTAGAGTGACCTAGTCACCCTTGAAGTGTTGGACCTACATTGAGGTGAAATTGGGTGTAGGATTCCATAGTTGTAGCACTTGTTCATTGGTTGGGTCGGGATTTTCTCAACCTACAACTTGTGCCATAACATTTTGGCGCAGCTAATGGGGAAGATTTTGAATATTCTTCATACCCTAATGAAATTTTGGTAAGCTATCCCAAATCCTTTCCCTTAGCTTGTCTGGCGACTCCACCCAAGGGACGTTCCCTTTCCACCCTTCTTGATGAGCTCATTTTGAAGCTTATCTGGTGACTCCACCTTCCTAGAACCTACCTTTTTCCCCCCTTTCCATCCTTTGATGAGCATTAGTCTCATCTGGGGACTCCATTGAAGCTCTACCCTAAGTGATGGAATCGTGGCCTCATAGGACTTACCATGGGCATTCCATAATGTGTATCCTTCTCTTGATGTTCAGAATGTCCATGGCTATCCAAATCATTGTCCAATAGAATGGACAGAAAATTGCCCCAAATTTGACATCGATCCATCCCTAGCAATCACCCATGTGGAAAATGATATGAAGTATGTTTCAAGCCTAGATGTGCTACATGAGGATGTGATAGTTAATTTTTTTTATCTTCATTGGAATCAAGTCAAAAGGATTGGCTTGCACACTTATGTGATCCGAAGAGTATCCCTTCTTCTAGAAAACTCATTGAAGAATTCCTCAGACATTTGATCTAGATTATTTTCGGCACGAAATGAGAGCAAAGATATAAGAAAGAAATGTACAGAGATATCTCGGATATCCAACAATATAACAGAAATGTATCAGAGATGCAACCATAAACACAGAGATACAGTAATACACAATTTTCTATTAATGTGCAAAAATGTAAAAAGACTACAAAAATACAGAGTGAAAGACTCGCTAGAATGGTGGCAGCTTATCTCTGAGAAGATATGTGTTCACTACTCGCATTCACAAGAAGATGATTTTACAATGAGGCTCCAAAATCCTTTTTATCATAAATAAAATCCAAAACCCTAACCCCAGAAGATGAAAAACCAATAGTTTTGTGGACCCCATTTTGGGTAGTTTGGTGTATCAACTTCCCGAGGGCGTAACTTTGGCATACGATCTTCGTTTGGGGCACACGATAGCTCATTGGAAAGGTATCGTCGAGGATATTCATTTAGGGGGGCTCAATCAGAGACTTTGGATATCATTGAGAAGCTCAATCCCAAACGGATATCTTCTCAATCAGAGTCGAATGCTCTCATTGAGAAGCTCTTTGTTTGGCATACAATCTCTGTTTAGGGTGCACGATAGCTCGTTGGAAAGGTATCGTCGAGGAGATTCATTTAGGGGGCTCAATTAGAGCCTTCTACCATCATTAAGAAGCTCGATCCCAAAAAACCTTCATTTAGGCCCTCAAAATGGCCCCAGAAGTTAAAAACTGCTAAAAATAGTAAATTACCAAAATTGCCAGAAAATTGTTTTGAGCCAGTTGGAAAAGGTGGGTGGCCACCAATATCCACCTAGATCAATACTTCCTCCTTAGGAAGCAATGGTCTCCATTGCATTGAGTTCCCAGGGGAGAGGGAAAAGTGTTCGTTGAATCTGCATCTTGATTTAATGATTGCCTTGTTGGAGAAGTTGCGTTGCTTAGCTTGTTGAAGGTTGTCAGAAACATTTGGCTGGAAGGGTTGGAACTTTTTACCCAGTCTGGCTACATGAGATGCCTGTGTGCAGAAGGAATATTTACTCTTTGCTGCAATCTTATCAACCTGCTTCTGTTGGATAGAAGGTGCTTGGGCCGAGGCTGTAGTGGTTGCAGTATCCTTATGTTCACCTTTTGAACAGATTGTGAAGAAGCTGAATTTTGTAGTATGAGATACTACCTTGCGGCACTGTTTAGGTGAAATAGTAGTCAAAAATACCTCTGGTATTATCTAGATATGTCCCCCCAGAGAAACAATGACACTGTGGGGTCAAGACTCATAAATAGTATGGTGCTTCCACATATATGGTTGGACCAAGAGAACATCACATACATCCAGTGGGGAAACATCACATAATACCTCATCCTTGAAGGGATATATGTCGTATGACAATCAACATTGTTTGCTGACACATAGATCTCATCCCTAGTGAAGCCACCCGATGTTGTATGGTTGAGGGTGTTGTGTTGTCGACAATCCCAATTGTTTGACGATCTCTGCTGAGATGAGGTTCTTATGGCTTCCTCTATCAACAATAAAATGCAGCGGGGTCCCCTTCACCCACATCTGTGAATGAAAAAGGTGATCCCCTCTTCGATATCTGTTGGATCTTCTGGTTGAATTTTTGCGGTCGCGAAAATAGCAGTGGGGTCTGCATCGATGATCTGTCTTTTACCAGTAATTTCATAATCAGATTTTGAATCAAGGTTCATCTCCTTGGCTTTGATCTTGGCCACCAATGACTGTTTTGAGTGACATTCCTCGGTGTTATGCCAGGGGATTTTGTGTAAATCGCACCATTTTCTGGTGTCCTTCTTTGTCTTCCCGTGACCCTTCTTTTCCTATGGCTTGGACTAGTTTTCAGGAGACTGTTTGTTAGGGTCATCTTTATCATACTTTTGTTGTTGCAGATTTGCAAACCCAAACTCCCGTTTGTTTTGGTGCTTAAATTTTTTCTCGATTTTAACAACATATCGATAAGCAGCACCGAGTAATGAGATGTCCATAAAATCCATTTCAGTTTGGATGTATATCTGTGTAGAGCCCCACGGTATTTTAGAACCAATTGTAGTTCGCAGTCTTTGATACCCAGCTTGGTGCACAAGGTATGGAAGGTATTGGTGAACTCCGGAACTACTTGGCCCCTCTCTTGCCGCAGTGTGGTCCATCTCATGTATTGGTCCTCATAGTTGCTAATGGGGTAATACTGTTCCTTTACCGCATCCACACAAAAATCCCAAGTGGGCTCGGCCCCATATATTTCAGACTCCTTTGTGGAAATTTTCTCCCAATATATTTCCCACCAATGTTTGACATAGGGGAGAGATTTAAGGAGTGTGAAGGTGATCTTTTCCCTGTCGAAAAATTTATGAACATAGAAATAACCTTCTAACAGATTTAACCATTTGTCTTGGGCATCCGCATCTATCTGACCTTCAAATACGGGAATATCAAAATTAAATTGTACCTTGAAAGGAGAGGTGCTTCCAAAGTGGTTGTTTGATGAAGATGTACATGTTACTATCAGTAGGTGTTGAAGGATGTGGGAAAAAATTGACATCATTTTGTCCCTCTATCGCGTGAGAGCTTGCTCAAGGAACAGATTGATAGAATCATCTACTCTGTTGTTTTTCTTTTCTTCCATCATGGAGGGTTTATTGGGCGTGTGAGGGTGATTGTATTCAAGAGAGACAAGCTCGAGACCCAACTTTCTATACTCGGACCTCGTTGGGGACATGCACTGAAAAAACAATCAAGAGCAGCTTGCTTCGATACCACTGATTCGGATTATTTTCGGCACAAAATGAGAGCAGAGATATAAGAAAATAATGTACAGATATATCTCAGATATCCAATAATTTAACAGAAATGTATCAGAGATGCAACCATAAACATAGAGATATAGTAATACACAATTTTCTATTAATAAGCGAAAATGTAAAAAGACTGTAGAAATACAGAGTGAAAGACTCGCTAGAATGGTGGCAACTTATCTCTAAGAAGAGATGTGTTTGTGTTGACGGGCGAAATTGATCGCTCATCAACTGGAGGGTGGATCTGGTCTGGGGTTGTCTAAATAACCCAAGCCATTTGGATTAATCCACTCCGACGGGTTTAGCGGCTCCGTTGGCCGATCTAAGTACTAAGAAAGTGAAAGAAAGACTAAACTAAAGAAACTAATCTAAGTGAAGAAAAAAAAAACAACTTCTACAAACTATAAACAAATCTAATATATATATATACAGTTTTCTAACTAATATTAAAAATAATTTTTTTTATTAAATATACAATTCCTAGATATATTTATATTTCTATGATATGTACAGTATTCATAAATTGCAAATTTTTAATTGAAAACCTGCGAAAATCATGTGTGAGTTGACAGCGAAGCTATTGTTCAATATCTTTTTTGATTTTTTATAACTTTTATAAACAGGAAGTAAATTGACAGCTATCTAACTAAGCAATAAGAATAGTAATATGTGCTAAGAAATGAAATGATAGCAATCTAACTAAGTAATAAAAACAACAATTTATATTATATATCTATCTAAACTGCAGTGAATCCTTATATTAATTAAACTATTAAAATAAAATAACCGGATAACCTGAAATTATCGCCTCCTATTTGTCCTGTGCATAAGCATCTGCGTTCATTGTTTGATGAGGTAAACCCACATCAGATCCTCCAATACTTTGCGTAAACACGAAGCAACAACGCTTAAGAATTGCTAATGACAAAACAGATAAAGGATATGGCAACAACAATTTTATAATTTACAAACAATCACATCAAGATAAATCCCTCTACAAAGATTTGTACATAGTTGTTCATTTAACAAAGAAGATAAACCTTCTTTTCATTAAATTAAAACAGAGTGATTGCTGTAAGTAAAATGAGATATATCAAATATGGACCGAATTTAAATCAGATCGCATCAACCTGTAACAAATCTTCATATCTAAAGTAGTCAATAATTTGATTACAAATTAAAATGCACAAAAAACTTGAAAAAAAGTAAGATAGATTGTAGCTAAAGCCGTACAAAAAATCCACTTTCATTCGAGTCTGTATAATCATAAGTCCATAGTCTCTGTTCTCCCAACAGTGATGGATTGGTTACAAAAAATAATAAGTATATAAAGGCCACAGGATGAAACATCCCATGTGGGAAATATCAAAAATTGTTTGCAAAAATATGGGAACAATCTCTCAGATTCCTATTTCTGCCTAAGACTAACAATCTAATCCCAAAACTGTATAACAAAAGCATGTTCAAAGATGCCACAGTAGATCCAATTCTCATTGAAATTCGTGTGTACCTGTAGATGGACAAAAATAAACAATTTTAAATAGTGTTTAATTGTAAAATCAACAAAAATCCAAATTTTATGACTAGCTACAGAATCTGACGATTCTGTAGCTTATCATATTTACAAACAGACTCGTATTAAATTAATCCAATGGTAACAGAAATGTATGTGACCTATCAAACAACACCTTTATTACTAAAGCAAACAAAATCGTTTTTTCTAATTCAAAACAAACAGAATCCTTTTTTAATCAATTCAATCAAAACATAACTATATTCGATTTATCAAACAAATCTAATTCAAAGCAAACAAAATCGTTCATGCTAATTCAAAACCAACAAAATCGCTTACACTAATTCAAAACAAACCAAATCATTCTAAAATCAATGTTGAAATAACATACCTTGGCTGTAGGGATACGATTCGGTCAGGATAATTTCGAGTTAACAATGGCAGTGGTTGCCTCAACATTTTTGAACACGATAGAACCTGTGGTCTTTTGCCTCTTATCGTTAGATTGCAGTCTATCATTTTCCTTAGACAACACAGCCACCCAGTCCTCCAAGGAATTAATTTGGGATTGCAACAGAGGGACATCTGTATAGTATCGTTGGAGCCATGAGTTGCATTCATCGCACTATGGTCGATCAGGCCGAGTCACTGTAGGTAAAGGATCTTTTAAAATACCAGGGGTTCCACTGTCAAACTTGATCCCGGGGAAGTTAGGGTCATCCTTAAGGCACGGTGGGAGGTTGGATACGTAGTCATAAGGTTGAAAAGAACAGAGGCCATGTGAGTATGGGTACTCCTCGGTCAAAAATCGCTCAATCTCAGAATCTGAATCTTCACTCAAAACAATAGGCTTCTGGTCTGTGTTTTGTTTGGGCTTATTACGAGCGCACCTAGATACCCAGCATGATGCCTTCTTACCTTTGCTATTGACATCGATATTACCTTTGCCCTTTTTTCTTACAGGCCTCTTAACAGTCTTAGCATTTTCTTTCGAACATGGGTCAGGCAGGGTGTCAGGTAGGTCAGCGTTGGGGTAGGCCGAGGGTTTGACAGCGGGTA
>JASDQU011100189.1:1638-16579 GCA_032191745.1 Picea mariana | reverse complement strand
AGTACATGGATAAATTATTGCAGCAAGAAAATCAATAAGTGAAATGAATGTTGTTAACACAAGAACCAACATCTTTTGTATTCATGGTCGTCACACAAGAACCAACCATTAGAAAATTTCACATGTTGTTACTCTTGTATCACATACCCTGGAAACATTCCTTGTTAAAAGGTCATCATCAATCAAAGCCATAGTTTGAATGCCAAAAGTTCTTAAGAAGATCCATGCATGGTTGCATGAGGACATGCAACAAGTTGAGTTGGGGGGCATGTTGGGCCTCATAAATGTCACATTTATATCCTTTTTTTCCTTCACTATTCCTTACATTTCATCGTCCCATTCACCTTCCATCATACCATTTCCATAATGATACTTGGGTTTCTCCTTATTATTTTCCATTGTATTTGTTTCAGTATTATAAGTGAATTTATGATTAAATATTAGAAAAATGACATATTTTCATTATATATCAAGGTTGGATGAGTTTTATGATGTGTGCAAGCATATGTGTAGATTTCAACAAAGTCAAATTTTACCACCTAGCCTCGAATTTGAATTTCATATTCAAGCTTTGAAGATTTGAAGAATATTTGGGACAATCATTCAAGCATATTCAAAGGAGAAGATCATGGAGATTTTGATAGGATATCTTATCAAAGATATGAGTGGAGGATTTGAAGGAATAAGTTGAGAGAATAGTGGATCTGTAATTATGACACTCTTCAAGACTTTCATGTATATAAGAGAGTGTTCTCTCTTCATGAATGGGGGGGACATCATGTAATGGATAATTTGGGAAATTGGAGTTAGAGATGAGAGATTGGACTTAGATCAGCTTGAAGTCTTAGAAGGGGATTCTTAGCTTTGATTATTAGCTTTGTTATTATTTCATGCTTTATCATTTGACTCTTATAATATAATTTGAGATTGATATATTGTGTGATCTCACATATGTCTTTTGTCGTTCAACTCTTCACATGTTGTATTGTTTTTGCCTTATGCAATTTCTTACTTTCCTAGTTAGTCTTTCAATGCTTTCCTAGATTAACTTCATTTCAGAAATTTAGATTAGATTACTTCTACTTCAGTCCTGCCTATATAGTGTGTGTGCTTCATAAGCCTACGAACCTTGGATTGACAAATTAAATAGTTGGGCAAATACTACAACGGAATTAAAACGACAATCTTTCTGCCTAACATAAACATTCTTTATGTTGCATGTCCTGGATTTGGAATGTCAACCTATCCAACAATATTTTAAACTGTTGGTCACAGTCCTATACAACTTCTCCTTCCTTCTATTTGATCTCCTTGATTTCTGTAATGCATTGGGATTCTGACTTAGGTTTCAGAAACTCCCTAATTAGATCCTTCTTAATCTCGGCTAGGGACCTTGCATGTACCATTGGCGCAATATACTTATACTTCATGTACCACGTCGGGTCTCTATGCTTGAATGTGGTTTTTAGTTGCATGATTTTAGTTGCTTCATCTGTAATTCTATTTACAGACCATATTTCCTCACAGGTGAACCAATGTTGCTTTTCATCATCCTTTTCCATTCCATGGAACACGTGAAACCTCAGTGTACTGTCTTGATTGGCCATCTTCGAACTTGAGCTAGTTCCTCTTCTTTGAATGTTATTAACTCGAATTTTCCACATCACTATTGCTTGGGGTAAAGTATTACTGACTTCACCTTCTTCTTCACTCGTCTTATCACTTCTCTCTTCTTCTTCTCTTGCTTCTACTCCAATATATCCACTATTTGTCGTGTTTTCTTCTTGATTAAAAATGTGCAAGGGGGGTGGTACAAAGGGGCGGTAAGTCCATTTTCTTCTGAAACTTCTTGCAAGGTGACCCGTAGATTTTTTTATTTGAAGTTGTGCAAGACCATCTACTACTATCAATTCATCCCCCCCACCATTAGCTAAGCCTCCATCTTCCTTTTCTTCTGATGCACCAACACTCTACACCCTACCTTCTTGTCCTGACTTCGCACCACAAATGTGTGATCCTTTTTCTGGGCCAATATGCACACTACAGATCTGTGATTCATCTCTCGATCTGATTTGTGCACTATCACCTTGTGCATAATTTCTCTCTCCAATCAGCACACTACTATTATGTGTGTCATCCTCTCTTCTTATCAGCGCACCATTACTCTGTACTTCATCTTCTTCTAAGGTTGTGACACTCCACAACAACCAAGGGGTTCAGAATTAGTCACCTAGGTCTGTACTAGAATCACTACCAGTATCCCTACTGGACACCATCTCCTCTATGCCACACCACTTCGTGGGCCTATCCTTGTCTATGCTCCAATCTAACACAACATGTACTCCTACACTACCACTTGGTGTGGTTTATTTTCTCTTCATCTTGGACCCAACCCTTGTCATGTTCCCATGAATAATTAATTTCCACCTTTCTCTTTCTCTCTTCACCTTATCTCAACTCTTCTTGCATAGCTCTCGACTCTTTTTCTCCTCTGCTCTTCTAGGTCCATTCCATACCTCACGTCATCTTGAAAATTTATGGATCCTCCTCGACAGAATCATTCTCTCTCTTTTATGACTTTTCCCCATATTTTCATACCCCCCCCCCACACACACACTAGGGAAGTTTCCTCATCCATTCAATCGGGCTCCATGCACATCATCCCCTTCTCCATGATTTTATTTTTTATCCAATTTAACATAAATTATTCTAGCATCCACCTTATTGGTCCTTATTCAAACTTTCTGTCCACCTCGCAGAAATGATCAGTGTACTCCACAATAAATTAAATAATGTATTCTTCTTTTCCTTGAGAAAACCAACTTGACTCCACTTCTTGTCCAATGCTTTCAAATTTTCAAGTTTGGCTTGATCTCAAACCACTGGCTCCAATGGCCACACTGGAGAATTGGTAGCAGCTTGCCTCTTTATCCACTCATGCAACATAAAAGGAAATTATGTGAAGAAAATCTCATGCATATCCGAGTAAAGATATATTCCTTTCCTTTGGTTTTCATTCACCCTCAATCCTTGAGTCTCTCATAGGGAAAACTCGTCTTCTTTCGCTTCTATCCAGTCTTGAATCTCCTCCTTAGACGGATGCCAACTCATTTTTTTCCTTCATCAATCTCAACAAGAATTTAGGTCCCGAAAAAAGAACCATTTGTTGGGCACTTTTGGTCCATGCTTGCGTGCATCCCATCCTTCTTAACGTTGGGGATTTTTAGACCAAATTTTCATCCAAAATCATCCAACAAAACCCCCAAAGCACCGACATATCAATCCTCGACCAAGGGAGAGGAAGGTCTCACCCGAGATGCAGATAGGATCACAGAGACGATAAGGTATTGTGACAGGGATGGAGGCTTAAGCACATGAAAAGTCATTGCGAATGGCATCCATGTAGCTCATGTCTAATAAAATATTAGGACTAAGAATTAAAATACTACACACACATATTCAACTCATACGTAACATACTGAGAATGGATTAAAACTTTCATCTTTTTATTACTGGAAGCATTCCATCACATCAAAGATATACATTGCGCAGGATAGATACATATGAAAACCATATAAATTCATATCTTTGCTATATAAAACCTCAAAATTACAACTTGTTGTGCCATGCACTCTTTCTCAAAGCTCAGGCATATAATAGACACATAAATATATTCAAATCATTACAACAATACAACAGGCTCAGAGTGAGCTCAATACCGAAGGCTCATTTTTCTCAATATCTCACTATTCTCACAAACTATCTAACTAAGATAACTCTATTTTTGATGTTAGAGCTTCATTTTATATCTTTCTCTACTAGGGAGCACTATCTCTTTCTACTATGCTCCACTCATTTGTCTGGTAAAACTGTCTCGAATGCTTCTAGTGCTTGCTAACATTCCATGTATACTTCCTGCATCAAGGGAAATCTTAACTACTTGGCCAACTCATTCTCTGGTCATCCCATGTCTTTTATGAAGTTGGCAATAATCATTCAAGAAGATTTCCCGATGATTCCTTTCTTGATTCTGGAGGGAATCTTCTAGTTTTTTAGTGCAACTGACAAAACTCGGACCGACGTGTACTTGGTATTCTTTAAGCTTGGTGCACAACTAAAAAAACTCAGTCCGATGTGCACTTTATGTCATTCCTCACGCATTTCCATAGGTGTGCACAAAATTATGGAATGAGCACGCACAACTCCGTTTGTGCGCACACAAAACTGAACCCAAAACTTTAGGTGCCAACACTCGTATCAACAATTTTTTTTAAAACAAAACTAAATCATATTCTTAGCTTAACAAGTAAAGTATGAGAAACAAGATTCCATCAACATAACTATATCACAATCCAAATGCCATCATTTGCATGTTACAAGATCATCACTCATAGCCCAACTATGAGTTTTCAACCATGGTCAAAGAACTTGTATCCACTCTTGACCTTGCCCACAATTCATCAGTAGAGAAATCCACTCATGCTCTCAATCATAAGCCAAAATTGATACCAAAAATTTGACCATGAATCCATTTCCATAAGCCAACATTATAGAGGAAGAACTTCTAACAAATCCATTTCTTGCAAGCCACTTGTTTTTTGAGATGATTTCTCAATTGCATACTCTCTTAAATTCTACAACCATATGGAGGCACATAAACACTTGATCAATCCAACAAGAAAAATATAAAAACAATAAAATATTTTATCTTGAACTTAACTAGCCCAACCATATCAAACAATAAAATCAAAAAGGGGGTGCAAGGCTTATAGCCTTTATTCCAATATGGAATCAAAATATTCACATATTGTCCAAGAGTCAAGGCATAGTACCTGTAGCCTTCAAGCTTAAGTCATTGACTCATAACATCGAGAATTTAAGGATTCTCTTTCTCATCATGACATGCAATCATGCAATTTCAAGATCCCTCTCTTGAAAAAATGCAACTATATCATTATTTCAATGATACAAATCTATCATTATGAATATTGCATATAAACAACAATTAGTGTTATACAAAGTATATAATCCAAACAATATTTCCACTCAACAAAAGGAGTTTCATTAGCTTCAATGATAAAACCTTAATCCATAACCATGAAGAACTTGCAAGGTGCAATGAAAAATATGTTCACAACCCTATGTGCATGCATCTTCATTGAAGATGCAAACTATCGAAAATAATACTAACATGAAACAAATATGAATGCTAACACCATTAAATATGATTCCCCACATGTGATAAGGAGTTGAAGTTGAATGTAGAAGAACCATTTGTTCAAAAAATATAATGATTTACATCCTTTCTATATATGATGGCATACCAATTATTAAAATGGAGACCAAGTTACTAGTATGATTATTCATGGAGTGAATAAATAGGATAAATTTGAACATTGAAAGGAATCAATAAGCGAGGGACCAATGATATAATTCAATGCCAAATGTGAGGTGAACCACCAACGAGGAAACTAGAAACCAAGGTAATAAAACTCTGGATAAAATACCTAGAACAAACATGTCATGGTCGATAGGGATAGATCAATTGGAATAAAGGCATTGATGAATCCCTTCAATTAACACAAGGTAAGAATATCAATGATGAATGACTATGACTTTATACTCAACTCAAGGAATTATCCAAACATGGGAGTGATACATAATATAGTGATACATAATATTTCCCTTAATATGGAGCAAAAAAAAGGTTGATTTGGGAAATAACCACTTATAAAATGAAATCACGGGGAATGAATCAAGGAAGGTCAAAATGGGGACATGAGAGAGAGTGAGTTTTGATAGACACAGCGAGTGGAAAAAACTTAGTTTCATTAGGCTAGTGAGATCGACAAAACTCTATGAACATGATGACCATGAAAAAGGACAATACCCAAGGAAGATTTTTTTGTTAAGGGTGACACCAATGACTTCCTAAAAAGACTCACAGGCACTTCATTCATGGTTAAAAATCCCAAAATTGCAATAACTCGTTTTTGTGTGGAGGGTTCTATTTATTTTTTTGGATTTTTTCACTTTGTTAGAAATAACGAAAGAATCATGAGAGCAGGTGACTATTCACATTACAAGAAAATGGTTCATAAGTGTGCACGAGAATATATGGTCAAAATAAAGTAAGGCAATGGATATCTGGCAATCAATGAACACCCAAGTGCATGCTCCCCTCTAATTGCAATGGTTTTCATGCATTAAGCACAAAAAAGACAAAAAACATAATGAATAAATGGAAGTAAGCAATAGAAAGAAATGGGTGGACAAAAACATCCAAGAAAAGGTTGGGTGCTCCTACAAAAATGGCCATAAATGGATAAGAGTGGAGAATAATGTTGAAAATGCAATTTCAACCTACAAGAGCTCTTGATCTTGTGGAAAATTCTTGGGATGGATTCCATCTGACAATGAGGTGATAATCTAGGGTCACCCATAATAGGAATGTGTTGTTATGGGAAGAGTGTGAAAGTGATGAAGAAAAATGGGATAAAGAAAGAATGTCCAATAGAGGGGATCCTACTACACATTACAATGACAAAAGGATGTAATGCAATTTTGTAGAGAGAAACCATAATCCTATATGCAAGTTCGATAATATTCCTTACTGATCTAAACATGGCTTAAAGAATGATTTAAAAGGACCATGAATTCGAGACTAACATCCTACACCTACAACAAAACAACTTTAAATCTATGGAAGAGCTTTCAATATTAAAGTGTTTGATAACATCTTGATCAATGGAAAATCAAGAGTCTTAGTTATGGAAATGGAAATATTAGCCAAGGTATCTTATTTTGAAAGTGAGTGGAGAAGGTAAAGAGGCTTGGAAACTATTAATATCACCAAGGTGGATGAAATCTAAGGTCTTAATGTTGGATCCTGTGGTTCTTTGTAACCTCACCTTGTCATAATATGGAGCCGATTATGAGAGGGACTTGACAAACAAGCAAATGGAGTTGACTATGTCGCATTGATCATTTCCAAATTCACTTTTTAGGGATATTTATGGGTGTATGGTCCCATACATGGAGGGTTTTATCATCTACTCAAAGCTATATATAGATGATTTCTTTGATGGATCTATCAATACCATCTTATGGAGATTTTGTCATTATGCTTAAGTGCTAAAGATGTCTATTGACACCACCACTGCTCTTGGCTTCTTTGTTTTCAATTTTGTTGTTTGTTCACCTATTCCAACATGGTATCAAATTTATTTGGTTCTTTATCAGGTTTTGCATGATGCTAATGCATTCCATTAGATGCTAGTGGTTTTTTTCAATGAGTTGAGTTTGGTAGGATCGATTTCTAAGGAAGAAGATTGGATAGTTTCTTTGTTGGAAGTAGGATTGAGGATCCTTTATTTGAGAAGATTGTTTATGTGGATGTCTTCTTTTTGTAGATATATCTCTACCTTGCGATTTTGATGTGCATTATTGATGGAAGAACGCAGGGGTTAATGCCATAGACCTATTTTTTTTTTCGTTGCATCATCGTTAAAGAAGGAAACATTGTTATCTTATTGTTTAATTGTTAAGTGGTGGTCTGTTGTGCTATGTATTACTTATTGTCGTTGAAGGACAGATTAGGGATCTATCTTCTTGGGTAATCTATTTATTGTTTGTTAAGTTTATTTTCAAATATTGACAACATAACATAGGTTGGTTGACTTGCTTGAGTTTGATTATGTGCAGATTTGAAATTAGTGTGTGCTCCTTGTTAGAAATATGAGTGAAGTTATTTTGTGCTCTTTGTTAAAAATATGAGTGTTATAGAGACTTTGTGTAGAGAAAGAGAGAAGGCTGAAACTTGTCTCTCAAGGAAAGAACCACCATTGAATTGAATAAATTGGTTTTTAAGCTTCATCATGAAATCGATGGGAAGGATAAGACCAATCAAAGGTTGCAATAGTGCAAGACAAGTTTTGTTGTAAATTACTTGTATACTTCTACCTTGAATAAGTTTGATGAAGGTATTATGTAGATCGATGTCTTGGAAACAACTATGGAACATGTCTTTCATAACCTAATGGAAGAATTTGTGATAAGAAAGACATACTTTATTATTTGGAGGAGGAAGTTAAAAACCTCACTCATAGTGATATTGATGGATTGAAGGAGAGGATTAGTGCACTAGAGCAATCCAATACCTAGTTGGAGAAGGAATCTACCTTCTTGCAGGCTTCTCTTAATGAGATTAATAAGGAAGATGCTCCCCTTTATACATGTCAGATTTGATTATTTAATGAATATCAAGTTTTAAAGAAGGATTACAATGTTTTATTTTTGTAGATGGTGGAGAAGGATGAGACTATTCAAGATTTGCAGGATTGCAAACAGGGTCTTGAGAATGAAGTCAATTGTCTGCAAATTATTATGAAGAATTTTAAGCCCAGTGGTGTGCCTCAAAGTACTTATTTTGTTGATACTTTTGATGATGTTGTTATTAGCCTTCATTTTAAGAAGCATGGTGTTGATGGAATGGCTTCTCCTCATTCCTTGTTGGCTACTACTACTAAGACTTCTCTTAGATCTGAGAAACATACTACCAGTATTGGGTCCCAGCTAATGAGTAAGATAACCTATACCAAAGGTGGAATTTGTAAGAGTGGATAAGGAAACATGTTCCAATTATTCTTGAGTTGAGACCACATATAGAAGGTCTTGGATATGATGGGATTGTTGAATATTTGAAGCTTTGGGCCGTCATTCTCCACAAGAAAGTACAAGAAGACCTATTTATACCATTACAATAATCCCCAGGAAGAAGTTGAAGACCCAAGAAGAGAAGTTGGCCCCACATGAAATTAATAAAGAAATTGAAGACCCAGAAATAAGAAGTCGGCCCCAAACGGATGCCCAGATTAGTATAAATACAAGACTAGCTCATTTCATTTGGACAGTCAGACAACTCCTTCTATAGTGGGCACAAGGAAGTTGCAGCTACAAGTTTTGGTAGTTTTGCTATTTTTGGATTTTTGGTATCTTGGAGGGTGCGCCACACTTGGAGAATCTATTTCTTAGTTATTTTGGATCATCTTATTGAGGAACTAGGTCTTGGAGACACTATCCTTAGGGAGGATCTTCTTTGTATGGTATTTTGGCTATTGATGGTGATGTACTAGTAATATCTTGGAATGAATTATTCTATAGAAAGGTTTTTTGGTTTTCTCCCAAGGTTAGGTTTCCCAGGATAAACTCTTATGTTCTTTTGTTGTGTTCTTGTGTTGTGTTCTTGTGGCTACTATGCATGGTTAATATTTATAGATCTTGTTATTTCCGTTGTATTGCTATAATTGAGATTTTCAATGTATAATTATTCTATGATGATTGTGATATAAAAGTAAATCTTGTTTGTAATCATAAGGAAATAACTATCAAGATCTGAGAAACATATAAAACACCAACATGGTTTCAGAGCTAGTTGAAATATTGCCATTGCACAATTACAGTTGCAGTTGCTAGTTACAGTTGCAACTACAGTTACAATTGCAATTGCAGTTACAATTGCAGTTGACAATTACAGTTGCAGTTACAGTTGTAGTTACCAGTTTCCAGTTACAGTTGCAGTTGCAATTGTAGTTACAATTGTGGTTGCAATTTCCAGTCGCCAGTTGCAGTTGCAGTTTCCAGTTGCCAATTGCACAAACCTTGAGATTAGAAGACAAGTTGAATGGTGCTACAAATTTCAGAGGTATGCACTTATATATGTTTCCAAGTTATATCATTTATCAGAGTATGAGGGTGTTTACAAGGGATGTACAAGGGACCTTGTCCAAGCAATGACCCAAAGGGATCATTGGATCTAGTGCATTCATAGTAATATCACACCCTCCCTAGCAATTAAGACTTCAGGTTTGCATATCAATTTTGATATTTTTATATTGATGTATCTTAAATAAATATTGTAACCAGGATAACAGTCTTTAGAGATCTATTATTGCTAATTACTTTTTCTATCAAATGTTTTGAATATTGTTAGTACAATGATCATTGTTTAGTACTACTGATGCACTTATTTACAAGATGAAATCGATCTCTTCTAGGAGATGTTCTTGGTTGTTGTATTTGTCCCAGGTAGGTTACTATGGAGGTCACAACACTAGAAAAATGTCGCTCTTGTCTTTTGTTCTGGGAAAGTTACCACAAAGGAATGGTTGGTAACAACATTGGAAAAGTGTTGTTCTTGTTTCCCATATTTTTTCTTGTTCCTATTTCCTTATCATAATAATATTGTTCTCATTTGATATTTTTTTTATTGCGCTTGTTCTGGGAAGGTCACAGGTGATAGCTATGAGAGGAAGCTATATTGACGGTTGCAGGAGGCAATAGATTATATGGTATCTAGTTTGAGATATGGAGTAGGCTATCCATACATGGATTTGTATACTGAAAATATACATCCATATACCAAAGGCGAAGAAGACAAAGTTAGAACCTTCTGAAAAGAAGGATACCTTTGTGGGATACATAGTGTTCCACATGGATATTGATGAGGAGGAGTAGGTGACTCCACCAGTGGTGAGGAAGATGAACCCACCTAGTACCATTTCACAATAAGCTAGAGTTCATAGGGATTCAACCCTTAGGATCCAATAGGGAGGAGAAACCTCCTAGGAAAATTCATTGGAGATCAAACTTCAGAAGATGCAGAGGGAGAAAATGGCTCCAAATATTGTACAGATTCATAGGGAGTCATTTTTGAGAGGGAGCATGGTACTCCAGGATTGATGGACACTTGATGAGCTTGGTTTTAACCAATAATGTACAAAGTGAGTCCAATCTTAGAGAGAGTTAGTTGGATCAAGAGAGAGTCGATTATTCAAAGGGATTTTCCCCACCCAGATCCAGGCGGGAGAGAGACATCTCCCAGGATTGATAGACACGTGTCATGAGTTAAGGAGACCAGAAATAATCTTCAGAAGCAAGAGGTTTCTAGGAGATGTGATCTTTCTATAGTGACAAAGGAGATAACCAATCAGGAGGACTGAGTATGGATTTTGTCTCAGTCACAGAGGGAGAAGCTAGTGAGGCAGACTGGACAATAGGACTTTCTCCAGTGACAGAGGGAGTTGGCCTCAAAGTTCGAGATGGAGGATTCTGAACAGATGTACTCTCAGTATTAGATTTGTGACAATATCATATGAGATATTCCTCATTTAGGGGATATTGATGAGATTCGATATGATGGAATGCAAGTCCATGACTACACCTATGATGAAAAATATGAAGAACTTCAGTGATTCTACTTTAAATTCAGATTTAGTGGGTCCCATGATGTGCAGGAAGTAGATTGGATCCTTGATGTACCTGGTTAATTCTAGGCCAGATATTTTCTTTGCAGTGAGAACCCTGAGCCAATATTTGGTTGAAGCCAAGGAAGTTCTAGTGGGTGGAAACAAAGCATCGTATAGTTGGATATGGTTTGTATCAAGTGATGAAGTGAGGTTGCAGAGATATACAGATTCTGATTGAGCAGGAGTGCAGTAGATAGATTGAGAACCTCATGGTGCTACTTCAACTTGGAATCAGTTATGATTTTCGGGATAAGCTGGAAGCAGGCTTATGTGGCACTTAGTATCTAGTAGAGACAGAGTATGTCAGAACCAGTGTTGCAAGTCATGAAGTGGTGCAACTTCAGAAGCTTCTTGCATGACTTCATCTGAGACATGGTACATAAGGGAGCAGTGAAGCTCTGTTACTTATTCATAGATGATCATATTGAAGATATCCTCCCAGAGTGGCCATGTTGATTTGGCTGAGGAGGATGATACACATTATTAACCATGTTGATTTGGCTAGTGATGAGTGTTGATGTTTCAACATCAGGCAAACATTCTACCAAATTGGTCATGCAAAGGGCTATGCTAGTGATGATATGACTAAGGGAGAATGATTCATTCACTCATAGGGATCTACTAGTGGTGAATGGCCCAAGTATGTTGATAACATCAAGCAGACATTATCCCAGATTGGTCATGCACAGGGCTATGCTAGTGTTGAATGGACTAGGTATGATGATGTTCTCAAGGAAATAGCATCAACCAGACATTCAAGCATATTAGTCATGCATGGGGCTATGCTAGTGTTGATATGACTAAGGGAGAATGATTCATTCACTTATGAGGCTCTGCTAGTAGTGAATGACCCATAACATCAGACAAATATTATCCCAGATTGGTCATGCATGGGGCTATGCTAGTGTTGATATGATGAGGGGTAAATGATTCATTCATCCATGGGGCTTTGCTAGTGGTGAATGGCCTAGGTATAGTCATTCTCTTGAAATGTTGTGGATGGAATCAAGATGCTATCAAATGCACATTCCGGGATGGAATACATGTGCAGAGATGGCACATCAACATGGCTCATGAAGACAACCTTTCTATGATAGAAGAAATCCAAGTATGGAGAATGCCTCCCTCATTGAGATGGAGTGTTGGATATTTTCAACTTCAGTTAGTCATTATTCACAAGAAAGTACAAGAAGACCCATCTATACCATTACAAGAATCCCCAGGAAGAAGTTGAAGACCCAGGAAGAGAAATCGGCCCCACAGGAAATTAATAAAGAAATTGAAGACTCGGAAATAAGAATTAGGCCCCAAATTGGTGCCCAGATTAGTATAAACATGAGACTGTATCATTTCATTTGGACAGTCAAACAACTCCTTCTATAGTGTGCCTAAGGCATTTGCAACTGCATTTTTTAGTAATTTTGTTATTTCTAGTTTTCTAGTATCTTGGAGGGTGCACCACACTTGGAGAAGCTCTTGCTTGGTTATTTTGCATAATATTATTAAGGAGATAGATCTTGGAGATGTTATCCTTTGGGAGGATCTTCTCTGTATGATATTTTGTCTATTGATGGTGATGTACTAGTAATATCTTGGATTGAATTCTTCTATAGAAAGGTTGTTGGGTTTTCTTCCAAGGTTGGGTTTTCCAGGATAAACTCTTGTGTTCTTGTGGCTAATGTGCATGGTTAATATTTCTAGATCTTTTTATTTTCGTTGTATTGATATAGTTGATATTTTCAGTGTATATTTATTCTATGATGACTTTGATATAAAATTGAATCTTGTTTGTAATTATAAGGAAATAACTATCAAGATCTGAGAAACATATAAAATACCAATATGGATTTCATTGACTAATAAGAGTGGATCTATATTGGTTGTTGTTTTATTTGTTGCAAGTGAATATCATCTGACTGACTTTTCGAAAGAGTGACACATTATTAATGATTCACATGCGTCGACTGGAAATTTGGTGGATAATCATATGCCGAAATTTGAAATTGTTAATGCATATGAATTTATTGTTGATGTGCAGGGCTGTGTTGAACCTTTGATTGAACAAGAACTAAATTATACACCTTATTTTCAACATGAATACAATTATTTTCCATATCAACATCCTCATCATAAATAACGAGTAAATATTCCTCGGAATCAAAATTCTTGGAATAGTGGCAATTATTCTTTTAGATCTTTATGGAAGAGTTGTGAAAGACAAAATTGTGGACAAATGTTGACTACCATGGTAGATTGTGGCTGGATTGATGAATGGTCATGGAAAAATTTGAATAGGTGTTTGAGGACTTCTTATAGATGTATATCCTTGGTTGTAAAATAGTATAGTTATCCTATTTCTTGTTGATCATCCATTGGTGTGGTCAATTAAGGTTCGAGTAGGGGTAATAGTCGAACAAGTTTCGACTGGATATGTTGTTGATGTTTATATTTTATAGTTGTATTTTTTTATGGACTGTTGTATTTCTTTCCCAGTTGTGTTTGAGGAGGGGATGCTATTGATGTTTTGATGAGTAAACCCAACTTAAGATGTTAAATTTTTTGATCAAATGAGACTTATTGTTTAGACCGTTTGAATTGAGTTTGATTGAGTTATTTATGGTTTGTTGGGACATGTAGATTGAGTACTATTGTGTGCCATGGTGGGTACTTATTTGATGATTTCTTTGAAAGAGAAAGTTTGATGGACAAAGAATAATTATTTTCGATCCATTGTTGTCTAGTATACTCATTGATTAGGACCATGTTGGCTTGATTTTCTAGTTTACTCATTGACCGAGACTATTTGGAAAATTTGTTTTTAATCCGAACTTATTTGCATATGCTCTTGTTTTTCAACATGGTGCACAAATTGTTTCATTGGTTTAAAAGTAGATTAGGTGAAGGATATTGATGTTGAAAATTATTCATACTTTCCTTTAAAAAGTGTTACTATATTGTGGCTTGATCAATATGATGGTTATTTACAATTTATTTTTTGGAGGTGGTGGTGCTTCTTACTGTACCTAGACAAAAAAAAATTCTTTAGTAATCAACATTTGGAGTTCCTATCAAATTAAGGGGGGATGTTATGTAATTTGATTTTTTCCCTTCAAGTTGAGCATATGAGGTGGGGGGTAGGGTGGGGGTGAGGATGTTGGAGCCTATGGTTCTTTGTAACCTCACCTTATTAGAATATGGAGCCAACCATTAGAGGGAGTCAACCAAATATCACATGGAGTTGAGAATGTCCACAATGTTGGTAATTTTCGTATCCACTTTATATGGAAAATTATGGGTGTGTGGTCTCATACATGGAGGTTTTGGTCATAAAATCAAACATATATGGTTTATTGGTCTAATCGTTCTATCAATATCATCTCGTGGAGCTTTTCTCAATGTACTTAAGTGTTAACAATGTCTATTTATACCACCATTACTCTTAGATTCTATGTCTTTTCTAATGCTATTTATTCACTTCAACACTTAATAATATGTTCATCCAATCTAAAGGTAATAAATGCCTCCAAGAACTCTTCATCGTTGGGGAACATTCGGTCCAAAGAGGTAGATATATAAGAGGGTGCAGTGGATAAAAGAAGGAAATCTTAATACCATGTCCCTCTATGAGAGGACAT
>JASDQU011100187.1:0-24501 GCA_032191745.1 Picea mariana | reverse complement strand
TTTGTTTTACTAATTAAAATACTAGAATATACTATATGCCAATGCTTACCATGAGCATGTTAAGGAATGTGAAACCGATGTTCTTGATGATCGACATCACATGAAATATTGGAATCAATAGAAATATTGACATGCCTTATAACTCTCTAGTGTAATTGCTACAACCTTGAAACCTTTTAGGTTTAGAAAAGAAAATAAAAACCAACACAAGAATAAGAAGAAAACCCACATATAATTGATATATCTATTATCCTAAGCATTACAAAAGTACAAATATATAGATTTGTCTACCCTATTACTCTAGCAAAATAGGAAAACCTCAATACTATACTATAATGGCTACAACCTTAAACCTTAAACACTCTAGGTCTACAAATTGGTTCTACTAAAATAAAATAAAATGCATGTCAGTACTAAAATAACAAGAAAACCCATATGAAAATAATGGATTGTAATGGATACAACCTTAAACACTCTAGGTCTACAAATTGGTTCTATTAAAGTAAAATAAAATGCATGTCAATACTAAAATAAAAGGAAAACCCATATGACAATAATAGATTGTTTTATTGAAGGATAACACTCTAAGAGAATCCAACCCTAGACCTAGACTTTCATATCCAAAACTATAATATGAAATTGATTACCCTGGGATGAATCAGAATTGTAAATGACATGAAGTCACAATGGAAGGGAGAGGTGTTTAAGAGAAAAATATAATTGTAAACNGCATGATTACTTCTAAGTTTCCACGTGGGTAAGCTCGAACTTCAAACCATGCCAAATATTTTCAGAATTGATCCCAATAATTTAGGTTTGGAGGTTCATGTTGGTTGTGGAGCCTGATTATCTTCCTGATTCAGAGGTCCTTGCTTTTAGCAGTGTTTATACCCCATGAAGAATTTACACCCCAGAAGAATGTACACTCCTTCATGCGAGGGAGTGCAGAGGGGGGTTATCCACTCTGTGGGGTTCAAGGGCAAGCGGGCCCTCGGTGGGGGGTTCGGGAGCGAAGCCCCCGAAGGAAAAATTGCCTTCTAAATGTATATTGTAATTTCATTGTAAATCTGGACCGTTCATTATAAGGTCGTAGATATAACAGTAGAAGTTATGTTAGGGTTTTTTTTCCCTAGAAGACAACCCTCTTTTATGAGGGAAATGTATTGCGACTATGTATCATTGTGAATATTTTATTCTGAGATAGGAGACTATGAAAAAAAGAAGAGGAAGTTATAGTGGGTTTGTTGTAGGTTGTATCCCTTCATTTGTTGGATAATAATAAAGGAAGGGCTTGGAAATTTATCTGGTGGACGTAGCCCACACTGGGTGAACCACACATATCTGTGTCTCTATTGCATTGTGTATCTTATGTGTTTTATTTCTTCATTCGTTTTATTTTATTTCTCCGCAATCCTATTTTTCTAACAGTTCCCACTAAGTCAAATTTCACAAGTAAGTAAGCAAAATGACATGTTCAAAATTAAGTGAATGAGAAATTTTGAGTTGAATTGTACGACACCCTGACAAATCGTACAATAGGTGGATGACATATTAATATAGTTCATGGGATACACCAAGAAACATGCCAACACATAAACCATTAAACCATTATGGGATATGTCAATATGAATAATGTATAGTACATTAATTATGT
This sequence comes from Picea mariana, assembly GCA_032191745.1. NCBI lineage: Eukaryota > Viridiplantae > Streptophyta > Pinopsida > Pinales > Pinaceae > Picea > Picea mariana. Next base: position 22,847 of record JASDQU011100187.1, on the reverse strand, counting down.
ATATAATGTATAACTAGTCATAATGGTTATAATATATAAACTGTACAGTCAATAATACAATATATAGTATATGTAACTATATTATTCATAGTATTTATATTCATAGTGATTCATAGTGTTTATAGTATGTAACTTTTTTTTGTACATAATGATACATAGTATTTATAGTATGTAACTTAGTAAATTGTATAGTATTTATACTATAAATTTTATTATGTATGAATAAAATGTATAGTATGTAAATATATTATCCATAATAATATATTCATGGTATGTAACTATGTTAGGCTTGAGGATGAGCCTAACAAACTCTTGAGGTTGATTTAGGCTTTGGGATTGAAATGTTGAGTTTAAAAAATAATTAAACGCAAATTATTTTTCTTTTTCTAATTAATTATTATTGTCTGCATAATATAGATAATATTAACAACAACTGTTAAGTAAAGTTAACTTTAAGAATTATAATTCTTCAAATTCTATTTCCTATTATTTAATTATATTATTATTATTATTGTAGCATTACTATAGCATGTGAATATTTGTAATGTGATTATTTTGTAATGTGAATAGGTTGACAAAGACGTCTTAGAGATTTATAACAAGTTACATCTATGAAAATATAAATGCAAGCATATATTGCGTGGATATTTGAATACACATTCTTGTAGAGCTTATGTACTTCTGAAGCTTCCATAGATTCATTTTGCATGCGTATGCATTCCATCAAACTTATCGTAAATTTTAACCATTGTTCATTTCATTTCGTAAATTATGGAATATATTTCACTTGTTTAAATAAATCATAATGGTATGCCATCTTCAATTATTCGTTCATGATCGACTTCAGACATTTTCCATTTTCTAACTTTTGTTTTTTTTCTTGATTGAACTTATATTAACTTTATGCATGCTGCACATACCAAATGAATATATTGACAACTTATGACATTTGACTGATAGTATTGAAAGTGAACATAACTATTGGTTTCATGGGTTTCTTGAAAAAAATATCCTTTCAATACGATGGATCCTCTTTCATATATAAAACCGTTATCATCAAAATCTTCTAATAACCTCATCTTTTGTTCTGTGCATCGCATCAAATAATATTTCACGTTTTCAGTGTTGTCTATAGGTGCAACCACGACAAAGACATCTCTTGCAAATAATTCGATATGTTCCAACAAGAAGTTCGTGTTTGATTAACACACATGCACGTTCCATTAAACTCATCTACTATATATATAAATTTTGTATATCCAACTTACAAGTACATCTACAAGTTGTTTAAATATTTAATAAATATATTTTCAAACAATTGAAACATAAAAATTACCTTCTCTAACAAGATCAGAAACTCTATTGCCATCAACCTACACTATAGTTTCATTTGATTCCATATCCTCTATGCTTTCAAGTGACATTTTCCCTTTTACATTAAGTTCGATATGTCTCCAAGCTTTAACATATTTCACATTTCCGTTTTCGCAAATCTCTATGGATTATGTGTCCTCTATGCAAACTGAACAAAAACAGGATTCATTTCTTCTATCAAATGAAAACACATTTTGATAGCGTTTTGTTTTAATTGAATGCACTTTTCGTGTCCCATGTATTGTACCAGATTCATATGGGATTGATCTAATCTTGGATTCCAATATACCAAAAAAACCTGCACAAGACAAGAACTTGTTAACATGAAATCTATCAAGAAAATGATTGAAGATCATATAAATTTGATCACGTGAATAAAAATACCATGTGTAACATGTATATAGACACACCTTCTCACATCCCTTGACATATTATTTTCATGGCTTAGCGCCATTTTTCACCATTCAACAACTTGTTCAGCGGATTCAATTCGAATGGCACGAGGGTTCATTTGATACCTTCAAAGTGCTTGTTTTACACATGCCTTTGCACCATCGTGCTCTCCTTTTCCATGACCCTTCTCAAAAAAATTCCAACAATGTGTAATGTTTGATTTCTTATGAAGATGACACAACCAATAGAATGATCGTGAAGATTTGAATTGATTTGCACATCCGTCTGACCATATCCAATGTCGATCAAATCTGATCCCGCATTCTTTCGATGAATCATGAAATTTTTCAAAACAATGTTGTACATAATGTGTATTGTGTGCTCGATCATCACTTAGATAAATGCGATATTCTTTAATAACATTTCGATTGTCATTGGTGCTTTCTATGTTATCAAGACTCCATTGAGCATGTCTATATAGAACGTGGAGAAATATAGTGACTTGATCAGAATGATAATATTCACTCTGTATTTCGTTTTGTGTAGCGAATGTGTAATTCTATGCAAAATCAACTACAAACAAAATTGTCCCTGGTGGAAACACTTCAAGGGATTGTTTGAATTGTAGGTCTTGCCATCGAGCTCTATGTGAATGATTGGTGTATTTATAAATTTCTTCCTCAAACTTCTTCAAAAAATCTATCACACATATTTGATCTACTTTCAAATCAATCCTTTTGGAATTAACATTTGAATAATGTGGAGCCGTGCTATTGATATATTCATATCTCTTCGAATTGATTGTTATATTAGAAAATGATTGATCATTCATATCAATAGGATACTTTGAATGAAACAAACTTATATTTACACAATGATCACATTTCTTTCCACCAACACATTTTTTTTTGGTAAAATAATTCATCACCTTCTCTTTCACATAGAATTTCAGATATAAAAGCACGGAATATGGAAGGAGGAGGTGAACTTGGCCATAAAGTTTTACCAAAATCAAGAAAAGTGTCGTAATATAACTCAAATTCCATATGATAACGACAACAACAAGTGTCACAAACGATGATGGGTCTAACAAACCATGGTTTTTGTTGCACAAATGTATTGATGTAAATTTTAACTTCTTTGTGCTCTTCTTTGAACTTATTGAACAATTCTATTTGTTTCATTGGAAATATATGTTTTGGATGTTCTTCATATTGTTTTCGCTCTATTCTTCATCGCAACACATCCCTTGTATATGCTGAAACAAGAGATTCTATCAACCAAAAATTACGGGCATATTCTTTAACATATTCTGCAAGTCTATCTTTGTAGGGGTGTCTAAAAATAACTGTCCAATAAGCAAGTTCATCTTTTGCATCTATTTGCAATCGGAATTTTCTATGTTTGTACAATGTTTTTCTTGAGGTTCCCATCGCTTTTTCCATGTGTTGTGTCAAACGATATTTTATATTGCTAGATGAAACAATTGTTGTTTGTATCACTCTACGTGCAACACTGACATCTTTTTTTCGAGATTTTCCAAAAGATTTTAATACACTAGTTATATTGTCAAAGATATTCTGTTTCACCTTCGTATATTTTGTCGAATTTTGAATACCTAATAACGATGTGGCTTCTTTTAACATTCTTGTCTTTATTAGACAGAGTAAAAGTTGAGCTTGTACTGTTACTAATTCATCTTTGAAAAAATTATTATACATATTCTTAGTTCGATATCTTATATAATGCTTAGCTTCTTTCTTCCCAAATTTGTCAGTATCAACATTTTCTAATATTTCATCATCAATGTTGATAGATTCTCTTACATATTTCAATTTAAAATTTATATTAAAAACAAAACCCGAACATAAATTCACTAAACTATTTACAAGTGTTCATCTTGTATTATCTAAATTTATGTACATACCTGTAGGTGATTCGACTTCTGCTTCAATTTCGGTTTCAACGATTTCATCGATGTTATGAGACAAATCTATTTATGTTTTTTGAAAAACATGAAATACGAATTACAATCAATTATATTAAACAATAATTTAAATTTGAATTCTATACTTTTAATATAGACAATATGTACATGCATATCTGGTTCTTTCTTCAATCTCTATTTACATCATCATCGTTTCTTTCTTCAATATTTTCATGTTCTCGTTTCTTTCTCCAATAATGTTCTTTCCTTTGTTCGTTATGGCGAGTTTCATCTTGAGGGCGATGGAATTTTCTCTTGCATAAACTTTTGTTTACCATGAGTATAGTTATTTGTAAAAGTTTAAAAAAAAATCAACATTTCAGAATAGTCTCAAAAAAACTTCATTGTCACATAAATTATTAAAAAATAATATCAAGAATTTTATGTTCAACAAAGCCTTCACCTTGAAAAAATGTTCAACAAAGCCTTCACTTTTAAAAATGTTCAACAAAGCCTTCAATATATAAATTGTTATTCCAATAAAAACTTGAACTTCAAAAAACTATTTTTTTTTGCATTCAAAAACTCAACCACCTTGTTCAAAACAATGAAAAAGATGATTCAAACCTTTTCTTAGGGGCTCTACAAAACCATGCAACGAGCGAGTGAATTGTGTTAAATTGGTTTGGATGAAAGCGTATTTATAAGATTTGGCACCAACTGAAACGAAATGTTGTGTCTCTTCATTTTTTTCCGGTCGACATAATTCTCTCACCCACCTTTCGGTCGAAAGATTATTTTTTCGGACGAAAAATTATTTTTTCGGCCGAAAAGTGAGGAAACTGTTCATTTTTTACGGATTCTGTTAGAAAAATATATTTTAGTCAAAAACCTCCGAATGGGACTGTTTATAGGAACCTTCGAATTCCCTCCACCTTACTTGAACTTTGGAGGTTGTGGACTCTTGCAAATACTCATAATTTAGTTTCAAAATTTATACCATCATTTGCAAAATTGAATCTACTTTCAATGGATATAATTTTTTTCATTTTCATTATTTTTATCTAATTTTATTTAATTTTATAAAAACATTACTGCATAATATTTTTAGGTGACATTATGATTCAGTGAAATGAAATATCCGTATCTCTAAAAATACACAGTGGAAAATTTAGAAAAATTTATATTCAAAATCCTTAAACTGTTCTTTTCAAAAGGGTATTTTTAGATTTTACTTTTAAGTAAAAATTAAGATAGATACAAGGTAGGGGAAAACATGTGTTTAAAATTTGCAACTTTTTCAGCTTGGTCAACTTAAAAAAATTCTAGAAATTATAATATTCATCCGTTAGATTCAAAATTATAGTCATAAGAAAATAGAGTCTCTATAGATTGTTGCAGTTTATTTCGTTTGTCAAAAACAAAATTTTAATAATAGATGCATTGTTGGGGGAAAAAATAACTCATTATCATTCCTTTCATTTTTAAGGAACATACTGTAAAACAATTGCCAAATTGACATATCAAATTTCAATAAAAACGATTTGAAAAATAGTTAGTGGAAAGCTAACAAATTTTTTCACACGTTTTGTGCAACTACATTCTCAAAATTTAATGTGGGTTGATTAATACTACCAATTGCTACAGCCAAATTATACCAAGGGTTAGGAAAATAACATAACAAAGTGATACACTTATCTTCTTCCTCCATCTTAATATCCATAGAGACAAATTAACATACCTAAATATTAAAGGATTTTAGATGCTTTGTCATGGAGTCATCATCATCCATCCTAAGGTGATACAATGTTGTTCGAAGAAACAACTTGTTTACCAAGGTGTTATAGCAAGATTTGACTCACCCTATGCAATCTTGCATAGAAGGCCTTTTTCCATTCCCCTATGCATATTTTTCATCCCTTTTTGCAAATCCCAGAGCTAAAAATACATTTTTTCCACATATACACACCTTGCCTACTATACAAGATGTGTATACGCAGGTTTTACCACTACAACCCACGTACATAGAGATTTGTGGCCAAAAATGAAAAATGGTGTCGGGTTTCCATGTCACAACAAGAGATCAATGATCCTTGGCCTTCCATATACTGGAAATGTTCCGACTCAGCCCTTCAGTTCCATTTGAAGGCTATAAATGGGCCAATTCCTAGCTATGGAAAGGAGGAGAAAGAATTCAACTTTGAGAGCAAAGTTACTCTGGAGAAATTATTCACTTCATATTGAGTCTGCATCCCTTTGTCCTTTAAGTCTGAACACAATGTTCATCCCCCAAGCTCTTCCCTTATTGATTGAAAACTTCATTGTCTCTCTTATATGAGCTTGCCTTTGGTGGAGGATTGAAGTGGTGGAGGCCCAATTGGAAGAAAATTAGTTTCTCGGTTCCAAACCATACCAACATAGAAGTCTGTAATTTTTTCACTTCTGCTGATCATATATTAATAGAAATACTATTTTCCCGTCCAATTGATATCTTGCAAATATTTGAATTATTATTCCATGGGTGTATTTTTTATGTATATTAATGGATTATGCTATTGAATGTGCTAACATCATATATTATCACCAAATTCTTGCTTTGCTTGGTTGTTGAGGACTAGTTGCAAGTATATTGTTTTGGGTCAAGTGCTCAATGATGGACTTCATCAAACGTCTGGATGAGGCAGGCCTTTTATCTTGTTTTGATAGCATATTTGTTTATATATCATACTTGAGAAGAGAGTTGATTTTTGTAGTTATTTCTATCTGTTGTGGTTTACCCCTAGGCATAGATAGATTTTCCTCGTAACAGAATTGACGACCATACTGGGGATTGAATCCTCTTTCTGAGGGTTTGGAGTGTTTTTCTCCTTAGATTGATCTTGTTCCTATTGCATTTATTGTCGTATCATTGCTTGACAACCTCTGTCCACTCTGGGTATGAGTCTTTCAGCCTTCTCCTTTTCCCAGCTCTGTTTTTGAAACATATACGCGGGTTTTTGCTTGACAGTCGCGTATATACATGTGATGTCCTTCTGCAAGCTGCGTACATACATGTTGTTTCTTTGAACAATCACGTACATCAACCTCTTTTGATTTTTTGTTGTGTTTGGTGGTTGTTGGGTAGGTTTTGATGATTGTTGAGTCTTCTTGGGTCTCTGTAGTGACTGTTAAGTGTCTGTGGGATGACAAGAGACCTGTCTTTGGTTGAATTTTTGGGCAGAGTCTTTCTCATCATCTTTTCATTTTGATTGTCCTTGTACATTGGGCTGGGTGTTTTTATCCTTGGTATCCTACTTGAGTTGTCTCTTTCTATACCCAGTAGAGTCTTTATATATCAAGTTGTTGTTCAGTCCATGCATTTTCATTTTTTTTCTTATATTGAAAATACAAAAATATTAGGCATTTTGCATTGATTTACATTTTGATCTTTTGAGTCTTTGTCATTTAGCTTAGTGCATTTAAAGAAAGGTTGCATTTTTATTTAGAATTGCAGAGTTGAAATTGAAAATTGCATTGTTTTAAGAAGCATATCATTATTTGAAAATTGAAGTTAGGACTTTGCATCGTATTCATATTTACTTTACTTGTTGAGTCATAACATCATGAGTTTCACTACCATACCTTTTTAAGTAAGCACGACCATTAAAATTAACGCTATAATTTGAAATTGATTAGTAACGATTTTATTTTCTAGGGTGCAAAAACGAGCTTAGGATTTAGTGCCTTGGAGTAGGATTTTGTGAATAAACTTCTCCAAGGCTATTAAATCAACATATGTGTCTGACTAAGGGAGTGGAGAAATCAATTTTATAATCGGTAATATCATGAGGCTCCGCTTACATTGGAGTTAATCACGAGGTCACCCGATGTTGGTTGAAGGGATATGCCACCGATACCTTCTTAGCATCAAAGATATTTCTGGGGATCTATTCATATCTGGGGATCTTGCTAGTGCCCTTACCTCCATGAGAGGTGATACTTTCAAGGTTTCGGGATTTGCTACCCTACCCATATGGTGGAATTGACTTACGACTCCTCGCCTTTGCATCGATTATACGTTGGTTTCTTAGTTGCTTGACTTAGGTACCACATAAGTTACTTGCATGGGTTATTCTGCAGGTACCCTGGGTCAGATAAGGGTCGAACAACAAACAACCTTTCTGGAGGGATCTGACCGACTGGTTATTAAGCCCACGAGGGCCCTTATAACTAATTATGTTTCCTACAATCTTTAGCAATGGAGTCTCAGGCCCCTCTTGGGTGAGGCATGCCTACTTTAGAGAGGGAGGTCCCTTTCAGCCAATTTATCCTGTTTGTGTGCATTTTGGCTGTTTGATTATTTTTGGTGTGCTCTTTGATTAATAGTTGACCTTAGGATTTATTTTTGTATCTCATCGTGGAGGCAGACCAACATCCCCGTCGGTCTCATCGCTTGTTACAGTTACCACCAGATTTCAAGTCTTTGCCTTCTAAAAGGTATAGAGTTATTAGATGTGGTGCACACACCTCTACTTTTCAAACTTGTGATTATACAAGGATAAGTACTGAAACGAGTGATTAGAATACTAGGATCCCTTCGACTCCCACACCTACTATATTTAATGGCACCCCTTCGACTCCTGCAACCATAATGGTTGTAGTGCCAGAGGCACCTATTATTTCTACTGCTCGTCCTATAGTGAATGATCAATCTATTGCCTCGAACCCATTTGGGTCTCTTGGTCACTCATAGGGATATAATGTTCAGTCCATCCCTATAGCCTCTAGTCCTTTTTCCTATGGTATGCCGAATTTTACTTCACAGTTTTCAAACTCCATCCCAGTTGCTGGCCTTGATGCTAGCATTGGACTTGGGGGCACAACCCCTCCTTATACTCCTTTTTTAGTTGGTGGTTCTAAAATCCACCAAATGAATCCTACTGTGGGAGGCATTCCCTCTTTTAACCCCGGGTCTAATCCTCTTGCTTCTGGGTGGAGAAACCAACCTGGCAGGAAAGCTTTAGCTCAAGTTCCATCCTATACCCTCACCTCCTAAGTGCTGATTGTGACCAACACGTTTGGCATGATGAATCCACCTCTATCCTCTGGATTCACACATGGAGGAGGTTAGTTTCACACCTTGGGAAACCTCCAACAGAGAGCCACTCTAGCTAGGGGAAACTTTTATAACCCCCATCAGAACATTCTTACTGGAATGATGCCCAACCAACCTCTCATGAATCAGCTGGAGGAGGGTCTTACAATCCTAGACAGGGCCATGGTGCTTACCAGAACCCTGGATGGGATGTAGTTCCTCAAACACAATATTTCTAGGGAGCTTGGGGCCAGATGCCGCAACCCTGTCTCCCTTTTCTGGCCATGCTTAATCTGCTAGAATTGTCTAAGTTGATGAATGACCCTGTGTGTCATGATCCTACATGGCCCACCGTCCCCACCAATCTTCCTTTGGACATTCCAAAATTCGAAGGTAAGAATGGCGATGATCCTGGTGATCACGTTACCACCTTTCACCTATGGTGCTCTTCAAATTCCCTTAATGATGATTCCATTCAGTTAAGATTATTTCAACGCACCCTCATTAGGGTCGCTGCGAAATGGTATATCAAGATACCTAGGGGGGCATATGGGACCTTTAGTCAGATGGTTTTATTCTTCCTTAACCACTTCCAACTGTCGGTTCGTTACGATGCTGGCCTAGAACTTTTATCAACTTTACACCAGGACACAACCACTGATATCTCATATCACATCCAGGAGTGGCATAGATGGAAGAGGTTGATTAAGACCTCCATACCCCCAAACTTTATTTTAGAGTGGTTCCTTAAGTCTTTGTAGCCTCCTATCTCGAAGGATGTTGCTACGTCCGAGGTTACAACTGAGGAAGAAGCAATCTTTAAATCCTATTAGTTAGATCTTATATACACTCAGTCTAGGATGTTATACCACATTCTTATGAATGCACCGAGGTCAACCTATGACCCTAGACAAAATCCCAGACCTCATGTCGATGACATTGTAGGCTCCGCCAATGTGAAATCCACAGACTCGGTGACAAGCCATTTGAAAGAGTTGTTTCTAAACCAGTCTACAGGGGGGCCAACTTCATTTGTGTCTTCCAATCCCACTCACTTGACGGATGTACATTCTGTGCAATGGTCAACTGGCCCAAATGGTAACCAACAACCAGACGGGAATAAGAAGAAAGGACGTAATAATAATCGTAAGGGTGGGAAAAATAATAATGAACCCAAGGACAATAGTAATAATAAGAAGACGAATAATAATGTTGGAGTGGGCAAGAAAGAAAGGTGTAAGGTGAAATTTCCCTGTAAGTTTTGTACAGACGATCATCTTACTCATTTATGCCCCAAAATTTTGGAAGCTGCGAGGTTCTTATCTTTGCCACCCACCTTGTTGACGAATCCTTTCCCACATAACCAACACATGGCCTCGAGCTCCTCAAATTCCAGAAATGCGACCGGTGGGAGTCAAAACCCATCGTCGCAAGACAATGACCGTTTGTGTATCAATATGGTTAATTCTCAGGCTAATGTAGCCACCCGATCTCGCGATTATAGTTATTCACAGGCTATACTTGGTCTAGAATATCCTCCTCCCCCTCTGAAGACAAATTTACAGATAAGCCACCGTCTCGTATTCCGAAAGGAGTAGTCAAGTGTTCTACCCACAATTCAAATGCTAGAGCCACCCAGAATTAATCTATTATTGAGGACCTGGGTCAAACCCCTTGTGCAATGTCGACTTTGAAGGTACTCCAAATGTGTCCTTCACAGAAGAATGCCTTGTTATCTACGTTAGGAGCTCTAGACCCTAGTCGCTCGAAAGTTATCAAGTTTGACATCACGGATGTGAAGCCTCGCTTGCCTTACCATGTGGCATTCCAAATCCATGTGGGGTACTCAAATTATACCATCAAACATCTGGTTGTTGATGAAGGCACTGCTACATGTGTGATGTCCTTGATCTGTTGGAAATCTCTCAGCTCTCCGACTCTCTCTCAATCGCTGACCATGTTGACTGCTTTTGACGGTTGTTCCTTCCGCTCTCACTGTATTCTTCCCACCTNGATGTCCTTGATCTGTTGGAAATCTCTCAGCTCTCCGACTCTCTCTCAATCGCTGACCATGTTGACTGCTTTTGACGGTTGTTCCTTCCGCTCTCACTGTATTCTTCCTACCTTTCCGGTCCAGTTAGGTGGGAAGATGGTAGAGGTGGATGTAGAGGTAGTTAATGCGCCTCTCGATTATAACTTGTTACTAGGACAAAATTGGACTTATGATATGACTGTCATCATATCGTCTGTCTTCCACACTCTTTGTTTTCCACTCGATGGGAAGATTGTGACAATTGACCAGTTATCCTTTGCGTATGCTATCCCCAATGCATCTCTTGGACCATCGATCCCAATGGTCGACAATTATCAACCAATAACTAAGAATATCAGTGTCGAAATGTATTCATCCCTTATGGGTACCTTCGACTTCATGGCACCGATTCACCATGTTTACGCCATGTCTAAAAAAAGTGTAGGAATGTTTGCAACTCCCGAACACTGAAGCCTTGAAGTAAATCAGGGTCGTCAAAATCCCCAAGGACATGCGGTGTGAACTTCAGAGGGTTGCCACTCTGGAGGATTCACGTGGTGATCATCTTGGCACCTATTGTCTTGGCGTATGGTCATAGCCTATGTTCATATGCAAGTATAGGGGGCTGAAAGAACTCGAAGACCTTGGGAGAGGATATTTGCCTACTCCGATCTCGTCTCGGTGCATGGAGATCATGGTTGGAAAGATCTGGAAGAGCATAATGCAATAAATACCTCTTAATGAGGGTATTATTCTCTCAGGAAGAATGAAATATTTATACCCCATCGTGGGTCTGTTATAAATTGGTATCAGAGCATGGTTACAACACTTGGCCTGCTTGGGCTCATGGACAAGTCACTTAAAAACCATATTTAGAGTGTTTTTAAGAGTGACATCCTATCTTACCTCTTTCTTAAAAGAGCCTGGTTAAACTTTTATTGAGGAAAAGAATGAAACTTTCTACTATGTGTGTGCATTTAAAGAAATTTGAACTTTGTATTGTTCATAAGATAATAGATTATTGGCTAACAACAAGTGTTTTGTTAGCACTCAAGTAGTTAGTAAATCATGGGAAAACTTAAATTCTAAAGGATGGTGACGTGTTATGAAGCGGGGGATGACTCCCACAATAGAGACGAAGAATATGACGAAAGGAGGGCAGTGGAAACCCCTCCGAATCTGGCTAAAGTAGTAAGGAGCCTCAGGGCCAAATTACAGAGTTGAAAGGCTGACAACAAGAAATTGATAAAGGAGAATGAAAAACAAATAGAAATTAACACAATCTTGCTACAGAGCTTATCCGACATATAGAGGAAATTGCAACATGAACCCGCAACCAGTCATGTGGATTGACGACATGTGAAGAGAAGTCAAAGTCCACCAAAGATCTGAAAATACGGCCCCATAAGTGACCACACTAGGAGAAGTACCTCGAAGAATGCCCAACCTGGAGGCAGGGGACACTCATTGGGAGAGTCCTCTAGAAAGGAAGCTTACAACTCCAAGGGATCTTCTAGTATCAAAAATAGCTCACATTCTTAAAGGAAGGGAAAGAAACAAAAACATTCCAAAAGTCGTGATCCTGAAGAATTCAAGAAATCCAAACCACCCTCTTTCGATGGAGATATTAAGAAAGGGGAAGAGTCTGAAGATTGTCTGCTTGGTTTAAAGAAATACTTCAGAGTCCATGACTACTCTGAAAACTTGAAGGCTTGAATAACCATCTTCAACTTGAATGGAAAGGATTCCATTTGGTGGGAAGACCTTAGGAATGTGAAAGGAGTCCATGAGAAGGACTTGTCATGGAAACAGTTTGAGAAATACTTCAGGAAGAAGTATCTGTCAGAGAAATACATGGATGGGAAGACTAAGGAGTTCTATGAACTCAGGTTGGAACAACTCACCATAGATGAATATGTCAATAAATTCTTTGAGATACTAAGGTATGTACCCTACATAAAGGATGAAAAGGTAAAAGTGCAATGATTTATTAGTGGGTTACCTCAGACCTACCATGACAGGATTGAGTTTGATGAACCAAAGACCTTAGAAGAGACCATCTAGAAGGCAAGATATTGTTATGAACAGTTCATAAGTAAGACAAGACCTCACAAGGACTGGAGGAATAAGAGTAGTTCGGGATTCAAGAAGAAGGGTTATAAATCCTCAAGATTTAAGAACCATGGGAATGGTTCTAGGATGAACCTTCCTACTAGAAGTGTGTATCAACGAAATTTCCCCTCTCAGAGTGGAAATAAAACTTTTGAGGTAGTCCCAGGAAAGATTGATAACCCAAAGAAAGAACCCATAAAATGCTAGGGTTTTGGAGAAGAACATCGGTTGAGGGATTGTCCACACACAAAAAAAAGCTACCAAGAAGCTACCACCATCAATATCCAAGAAGCTACCATCATCAATGATGTGGCTAGGAGCATGCCAAAAATTTATGCAGCCTTGGACAATAATCAAGCCGACCACCAAGCTTCAGTGGTGGAGATGGAAGGTATGATTTCTAACCATCTAGTTTCTATTTTAATTGACCCCGGTTCTAATTTGAGTTATGTGGCCCCTCAAATTGTTGATAAGTGTAAGTTGCAACCAGTTAGACATGTTAAGCCATGGTTGGTACAAATAGCCATCGAGACCAAAAGAAAAGTAGCAGTGGCCATACCATCTTGCCAATTCATCATGGATGGATTGCCCACCCGAGCGACCCTTAACAAACTTCCCCTGGGATCTTATGAATTGTTGATTGGTATGGACTGGTTAGATGCTTATAAAAATAAGTTGGACTGTTACCATAAAACCTTAGAATGTGTAAATAAAGAAGGGAGAAAGATAACCCTCCAAGGGATTCAGAAGCCTGTCTCAGTGAGACAAATATCAACCCTTCAAATGAAAACGTATTTCAGAAAGGGGTGTCCTTTACATGCAATACATGTTTTGGAATCGGTTGAGGATGAAAAATTGAACCTAGAGGACCACCCCATATTAAGAGACCATAGAGACGTGTTTCAAGAAGAGGTACCAGGTCTACCTCCGAGAAGAGACATTGACTTCTCGATAGAACTTGCACCAGGATAAATGTCAGCATCTAGAACACCTTATAGGATGAGTACACCAGAGCTAGTTGAGCTCAAGCTACAACTAAAGGAGATGATGGAAAAAGGATACATCCAACCCAGTGTATCTCCATGGGGAGCACCTGTCTTTTTTGTGAAAAATAAATATTTCACACTTCGACTGTGCATAGATTATAGACAACTCAATAAGACAACCATAAAGAAAAATTAACCCTTACCAAGAATTGATGACTTGTTCGACCAATTGCAAGGTGATTCCATTTTCTCAAAGATTGAATTAAGGTCTGGATACTATCAAGTCTGAATTAAGGAGGAAGACATCCAAAAAACAACCTTCAGGATGAGGTATGGTCACTATGAATTTGTGGTGGTGCCATTTGGGTTAACCAATGCCCCGACCACTTTTATGTGCTTGATGAATAATGTACTCAGTAAATTTTTGGACAAATTTGTATTGGTTTTCATTGATGATATCCTAATCTAATCCAAGAATAGAGAGGAGCATGGAGAACATCTTATACTTGTACTTCAAGTACTAAGAGAGCATCATCTCTACGCTAAGTTTAGCAAGTGCGAATTTTTCTAGAAGCAAGTCCATTATTTAAGCCATGTTATTTCTAAAGAAGGGGTGGTAGTAGACACTGGAAATATCAGATCTATTATGGAATGGCTTACACCAAAGGATGTATCTGATATCAGATCCTTCATGGGCTTAGAAAGATATTATAGAAGGTTCATAAAAGGGTTTTCCAAGATTGGTTGTCCAATCACTTCCCTTCAGAAAAAGGGGGTTAAATTCACTTGGACATCAAAATGTGAAGAAATATTTCAGGAACTAAAATATCTCCTGACCCATGCACCCATGTTGAATATTGCAGACCCCGATAATGATTTCCCCGTGTGTACAGATGCCTGCAAGGAAGGACTTGGAGGAGTCCTTATGTAAGAGGGACATGTAATTTTCTACGCGTCCATGAAATTGAATGAGTACGAAATCAATTATGTGACCCATGACCTAGAGTTGGTTGCCATAGTACATGCTTTAAAACTGTGGAGCCATTACCTCCTGGGTAGGAGATTTGTGCTTATGACATACCATTATGGGTTTAGGCACCTATTTTATCAACCAAAACCCAGTGCCAGGCAAGCTAGGTGGATGACTCTCCTTAGTGAATTTGATTTCAAAATCAAACACATCAAAGGAAAGAAAAATAGGGTGGCCGATGTCCTTAGAAGAAGTATAAAAACTGTAACATCCCCAGCCACCCATAGGTCGGGAAATGCTACCACTACGAAAAAACATACATACATACATACATACATACATACATACATACATATATATATAACATGCATTTTAATTGAAAATTAAACACATAACATAGATTTACTGTTACCATTAAGATTCAAAACAAGATTAATAGTAAATCCACATGCAGCGAAACACATGATAACATTCAAGCATCAATAGCACAAACATGCATAACATATAAATTAAGCACATAATGATACTTATCTTTTAAACTAGCGTAACACCACCAACTACGTGTATACCTTCCATGAACCTCCTAGCCTTATACCACGCTGCTCATCACACTCAGTAGTGGGTCACCCCTGAGCTGGGACTAAGCTCCACCCAAGAAAAGGGAATCCTAGACTAGGTTGAGGTTATAAGAAAACTGCACAGTTCAACTGGAAGGATTCTCTGCAGGGGCCTTCTTATGCCCACTACTCATGGACTCTCATTGCCCACATGTCCGTTCCACTAGGGAGTATACACCTCCATTTTCACACAATCCATTGGCTGCTTCACCTCCCTCTCAGGGTCTCAACAATAGGCCGAATAAGGAATTCTCATAGCTCCGTAGCTGGTGCTAGACTCTCTTTGGGAGAAAATCACTTCCCAACAAACTCTCTCACCTGGAGAGAGCTTCTCACAGGACTGACAACCTGCCTCTTCAACCACGGGCCTGACAACCTGCTTCTTCAACCACTTTCGACTCAATTCTCGCAAGGTAAGGATAACAACAACAACAACAACAACAATATTCGGTTAACTCACGGGTGATAGCAACAATATGAAATTGGGTATGGACGCCCAAAAATGAAAAAAGTCCCACTAAGACACAACACGACTGTTATTGGACAAATCGGTAGGTGCGGACACTAACATATCTCCCTAGATCCACCTGAATCTAGAACAAAACAGGACATGACACAAATCTTTCCCTAAGTTGCAATCATTGAGCCTACTACTAAGAAGGAACGAGTGACATACCTTTATATTGCTTCCTTAGGTCTCTGTTGTTCCCACTTCTCTTCGGTGCTCTTGTGAAATCAGGTCCAAGACAACACAAACCAACCAAAGTGAAGATGGCAAAGTATATTCAATGTCAACCTATGCATATGATCAAGGAGTTATGCAATAAAATAAGAGTGATTTTATGGGAAAGGGACATGCCGCTGTATTATATTAAATGAAAGTAGAAGATACAATCGGATCGCCTTGATGTCACAAGCTTCCTTTCAGTGACCCTTGGTTCCAACACACACACTTTCTCTATATTTGCATGAAGAAGATCCAATACAACTTGATAGACCAGATAGAGTCTTCAAGCTCCTGTCCAAGCAATGTTCTTCACACTATCCTTTCACCAATTCTTCATTCAATATTGCTTAACCTTTTCCATGAGAAACCTATCAATATATAGGAGAAGGAGGGATGGTTACATGGATGAGGATGATCCCACCAAATTTGAGAAGTTAGTAGGATGCCAACCATGCAAATGCAAACTCATTTTCTAGAAGATCCCCTTCTAGAACCTTCGTGACCTCTTCTCTTCTTCAAGCTTAAAAACAGGTTCACACCCTACCTATAGAGAAGACTGTGAACAATTCGCACCCTAAGTGTGGGTGGCCTGTGAGAATGAGGGATTTTCGCACCCTGTAACATAGGCAGCCTACAAACTCATCTTAAAAATGTGTTTTTTGGAAGAAGACAAAAGTCACATTTCTCAGGCAAAAAGTCCTTGTGGGAGCCTAAATACATCACTTGTAGAGACACCACCATAGTGACCAAAATCATGTGTAACAGAATGCCCCCCAAAGCATGAGGCTGGAATCTGTGATAGTCGAAATACTTTGTAAACTGCGTGTGTGTGTCAGAAACAAGGAGCACACCTAATCGAAAACTTGTAAACAACCAAGCATCTGCAGAATATAATACCATTTCTGAGGTAGGCATTCCCATGCTCAGATCACAAATGAATGGAATCATAAAAGTAGGTCATGGTCACCAATCATACATCGTGGATCCATGTCATCAAAATGCTACATAGCCACCAGGAATACACTGTGGATCTATGTGAGAAGACTTGAATTAAGACGAGATAGCCACATGACATACAAAGTGGATCTATGTGTTGATACAAATCATACATACTCCATTGCATCCTGGATAAAAAAGATGAGACCTAGGGTCTTCAATCCCATCACCTGAAAGTACGAATCTATCCATGTGATTACAAGTGTTGAATTCGAACATGGTATAAACCACTTGATTACCAGTCATTGATGAAAACCGTTAACAAGTGTGAGGAAATCACCATTGATGTCAATGACTCCCAAGGTACCGAAGTACAATCCGAATGAATGTGAATGAATGAGATGAAGTTGAGCACTCGACGAAATCTCTCAATCAGGCATCAATGATGTGAAACCCCTGTCGAAAGCGAAGAGACCTGCCATTACGGCATGCAGGTTCTAAGGTATTAAATGATTTCTAAGTCTCATTTCCAGATAATGAGTTGGAGTCGACGGAATAAGACTCTTCACAGGAGGGTCTTGATGTATCCCCCATCAATGACACAAAATAAGTAACAAATTTTGAGGGTGAAACAAAGTATGAATATGGGTTGAAAAGAACATAGGGAAGGCCGACATAGTAAGAATGGACAACTGTAGATGGTCGACTCAATAGAGGGCTCGTGTGAAATTCTCTTGAACATATGAATGACATGACCAAGGACTTGGCAGAACTGACTCAAAGACGACCGAAGATATGACCTTGTAACAAGTTGAACGAGAGACAAATGAATTTCCAAACCCATATTCAAATGAAAAATAGGGGGTGTCATGTTCAAGAGCGATGCTTACTGCCATTAACACAAATACGAAAACATATCCCTTTCCCAAAATTTCTCCCACCATTTCTGGCGAGTACCTCTTTATTTTTACACAAGATTGAGGAGGATAACATATGCTTGTTGATGTAAGCTCATCCTTTGGATGAGTCCCTCAGAGTATATTTAACGAACCCTAGGAAGGAGTGGTTTGGTCCCATTGCGGGTCTTTTGATGTTTGTTTAACAAGTCCAAGGATAGAAAACTGGGGGGTTTTTCCTGTTTTGAGAGTCTGAAAAACACTTAAATAGAACTCTCCCAGTTCCTTTTTCGTAAAAGAGTTCGACAAGACTAGAAAAGTGATAAACCATCGCCTGTCGAACATTTTTTTCAAATACTTTAGCGAGCGTGAAAAGAACAAGGTTGCTCGACAATCTTTTCATTTTTATGGAGTGTGAAAAGAGATTAAAGGATACTCCCTTAGGTTCGTCATTTTCGTGTTACCATGACGAGTACAGAAAGATGAGAAAAAGTATACTCGGTTACGTTCTCATTTTTTTCGAGCGTGAGAACGAACGAAGACTGAGCTCAAGGTTTTTCCTACAAAAACCCTAAAATAGTAGTCGTACCTGTGACAAAAAGAAAAAAAACACTCGTACCCCCTTGTTTGGATTTCGAAGTTGCTATATCTGTAGAAAACCATACTCACAAGGATATTAGGGAATTAGGTTTTATAAGCAAAGCAATAAAAATAATATAAAAAATCAATAAAAATAGTAAAAAGTGAATAAATATGGGTAAAAAGGGATTTTTACCATTTCATTATGATTTTGCCAAAAACTTGTCCAACATACCTCATTTTCCCCCAAGTTTCTTTGCTCGATTGTGGGAGGCACAAGCAATCATTCGATGAACCATTTTAGCCAATGAGGTAAGATCTTGATCTTTCAACTTTTCCATGGTTTATTTTTTAGTTTTTATTGGCAATTTTTAGGGTTTTAGGTCCATTTTAGGGTCACACCATGCGCTCAAGCATTCTCGCAGGTGGGCCTTGCGGGACCTATGAGAATATAAGATTATCGCAGGTGGCCTTCAAGGCACTTGCGAGAATCTTGCACTGTGCAAAAGGGCCACCTGCGGGGGCTGAAAAATGGATTTCAAAGTTTGGTTTTGCTCAATAAAAAATATGCAAGAGTTTAAAACAAGTTCTTGACTCCTCTCTCATGACTATTTTGCAGGTGTTTGACCATCACAATGTTGGAATGGAGAGAAAGGGAACACGAGGAGGATGATTCCATCTCCGGGAATGACCCGGGTACAGTCGTTGCCCTCTGGGATTGTGGGCTAGTGAAAATTTTCAGGATTCCGGGCATGAGAGCCCAACTCAGAGTGTTGGAATACCTGGTCCATATGTGGGACGTGGACCAATAGTTATTTCATGTGGGAGTCCATACGTTGACCCTAGATATCGATGATATCTATTTTCTAACGGGTTTGTCACAACGTGGATACCATGCTAGCTTGACCGAAGGTAGAGGCGCCAGACTTCCCATGAGCGAATATTGTTGCCAATACTATGTTCCCGAGGCAGAGAGAAGCAAAGGTAAGGTTTCCATTTGGGGGGTCCAAGATCGGACCCTACAGACCATTTTGTTTACTATTGCATGCATGGCTGGGAGCTCGGCTCCACACATGGCTCTCCAGAGCTATTTCCAATGCGTCATAGAGTGCACAGAGCCTCAGAGCCTCGGGCCTTCAACTGGTCGGATGCAATTTTTCGCAGTATGAAGAGGCAATTGATGAAGTGCAGAAATGGTGACTTGAAGCAGTTTGGGTACGGATCACTTTTGGTGTCATTCTTCCTCGAGAGGGTCTCACTGTTGCGACTATAGGTTGATTGGGGTTTACCAGCCCCACAGGATCCGAGGATGCTGAGGTGGTGCAACCTCATGGCTCAACATGTAGCTGGGCCTATAATCAAGTAAAATGATTCATTTCTTGACTGGTTAAGGCCCCAAATGTTGATGATTGACGACTATACATATGTTGCTTTGGATTTCCGAGGGGATCCGGATTTGGCCCTGCCTGAGGATGCTTAAGGGGGTGACTTAGGTAAGAAGTACACACTTTGTTCTTTTTAAATGTTTTTGCAAATTTTATCATATAATTTTTTTTTATGTTTGTCCAAGAACTAATCAAAAATTTTCTTTTTGATGACACATATGTGGGGCCATATCGACCTCCAGGAACGTCTCCTATTCAACGACGAGGAGAAGCGGCTCATTCCAAAGACTATGAGGCAGTGGAGCAAAACTTGGAGGGGTTGACCACGGACATCCCGGATATTGATATTGGGGAGATCCCTAGATGTTACCAACACCATACTGTGGACGTGTCTTAGTCTATTAGTCAACTGCTTCGTAGGGTAGCTCGAGTAGTTGTGTGTTATCGTGAGCGTCATCTGTGACACTATTTTGTAGAAGCTATGGGCTTCGTATTTTGAGATTTTGATCCTTGGACATAAAATTTTTGTAAAAACTTTTGATCATTATATACATATATACGGATTCTACTGGCTTATTTTGTGTTGTGTTATACATGTGATGTGTGATTGGTTTATAAATGTCCCAAATGTCTGTCTAACACATAGTTAGCTAATGCATCATTCGATGTATTTAGACATCTAGGAATGTGTTGATACTCGATACAATCAAAATAACATTCCAAGAGGTGAATTTGTAAATATACCCGTAATAAAGTAGGACTTTAGGAAGCATAGACGNAATCAACAATTCGATGACAGTGCTATATTCTGTAATATTGTTGGTCACACAACCGAGGCACACACCTTGTAGAATGATAAGTTCACTCATAGGGGCATAAATTGCCCATGCAACAGAAGCAAGGTTCCGAGTACTACGACTAGCTTCATTGGCGAAGCCAATGTGGGGTGACGAAAACTCCGACATCTGGAAACCAAGTACAACGCAAGATAAGCGATCGAGGGCAGAGACCAAATAATGAAAAAGCACACAAAAAGTATGATACAATAAAATACAAGAACTCATGCACAGGTGGTCTTAAGCATAGTACTTCTTTAAGTATAACCCATTTCTGGGTTCACTCAAAGGGATACCGTCGTAGTCCACTAACTCGTAATCTCCTTTTTACAAAACTCGTTTGAAGATATAAGGACCTCGCCACATAGCTTCAAATTTTCCGGCTCCTAGCATATCCCGATCTTGTTCGTAAAGGAGAACCAGATCGCCTTCGGAGAAAATGCGTGGCTTGACATGTTTTTCGTATTGAGCTTTGATGCGTTTCTTCTGGGCTTCTATAACTAGGGTGGCATCGCAACAGGTTTCGTGTAATTGCATGAGATACAACAGACGTTCTTCTTTGGCAGAAGTGTTTGGGAGAAGTTTGAC
Organism: Picea mariana; assembly: GCA_032191745.1. NCBI lineage: Eukaryota > Viridiplantae > Streptophyta > Pinopsida > Pinales > Pinaceae > Picea > Picea mariana. The sequence goes on along the minus strand of JASDQU011100187.1, from coordinate 1,415 downwards.
GGCTAGTTTTAGGGAGGGTATCTCACATTCAATCGGAAAGATGGCTTCTAGACCATAGACTAACTGGAATGGTGTAAACCCGGTAGCAGACTTAATTGATGTCCAGTAAGCCCACAATGCTGAAAACAACATTGTGTGCCAACTTGTTTTGTGAATCCCTATCATTCGTCGAAGCATGGTGATGAGGATTTTGTTTATTGCTTCAACTTGGCCATTGGCTTATGGGTAATAGGGTGTTGAGTTTTCATGGTGAAGACCCAACTTTTTAGTGAGTTTGGACATCATGAAGTTTCTAAAGTGGCTATCGTGGTTAGTAACGATAGCCTAAGGAACACCAAACTGAGAAATGATGTGATTGAATATGAATAATTTTGCGGTCCTTCCGGTATTTTCGAATGTTGGCATTGCCTCAGCCCATTTCGTAAAATAATCTACGGCTACAATAATGTAACCATGCCCCCCGACCGAGTGAGGGTGACATGTCATGAAATCGATACCCCATTTCGCAAAAGGACCAACGGAGACCACAGAGTGTAGAGGAGCAGGGTGTGATCGTATTTTATTGTTGTAGGTGTTGGAGCCGCCCTTGTTTTATTTTTACCCTGCACAATTTTCAATTTTTGATACTTGAAATCTAAAGTTGATTTTCTTTTTTCCTTCCGAGATCTTGAAACTCTGCAACCTTGTCACGTAAGCAGCGATTCTTTTCCACTCTCGAAACAAATCTACTTTCGTAAGAATGTCGCTCTCTTTGTTTTACTTTGGGATCTCGCAGGTCGGATACTATAACCCATGAATTCACACGTCCCGAGTCACAAAACGACGAATTCGTTTTAAATTTTCGCTCAAGATAGTAACCAGGGTAAAATATTTTAACTCAGTGATTAGACGTCGTCGGGGTTTTGCACCTCGGCGTTCGCCAAGTTTGAATTTTTATTTTTACAGCTCCGAGAGCCGAGAACACGAGGTTCTTTCGGGCTAACCCTGGTCAAGGATTAAATGCAAAAAGACTAACCATGGTTAAAATCTGTTCTCGGCGCTTCGCCACTCGGCACTATCTTTTAGAAAGTTACGGTGTCTAAAATCCCGACTCACGAAGTCGCGACGTAATTATAGCATGATTAATTAATCGCCTAATCTAATATTTTCCTCCCCTTAATTGAGTCTTAATTATTTCCATCTCATAGTTTCGCGACTCGGCATACTAATCTCCCAGAAACTTGTCTTCGAAGTTCTGAGTCACGATATGGCGAATAAATTGATTATAAAATTAATAATTCTCCAAATCGAGATTACTGTTAATTAAGCCAAAATCGGTCCTCGCAGTCTCGCGAGTTGAAGACTCAAAAAGTTAAAAAGGAAATCCACGATGCAGCGAACAGTGAGAAAGTTATTAACGTTGCTAAGTTTTGATA
>JASDQU011100185.1:31107-43453 GCA_032191745.1 Picea mariana | reverse complement strand
AAAACAACTTGAATGATCATTGGAAAGGATATGGATGAGATGGAAATTTAGTTAGGATTGCCACTCTCCAAGGAGGACACGAGGGATGCATGCAAACAAAATAAGCATGTTGATCTATCATTCAATGAAGAAAGTGGAGTAGAGAAGAAAGCGACAAAGAGACAAAGAAAAAGGGGCATAAATATTCAAGTGCAATAGAGTTGGAGTATAATCTAGTTTTTAGTCCAGTTATGTCCGAGTTTTGGTATGAGTTTTTGTAATGAGCTAGAAAATGGCTTGGAATGAGAAAAGAAAAGGGTTGTGTAGAGGGCATGGTGCTTGTTCTCTGTATGTATGATTTTGTATATGCATGAATATAATGAATGGAATATGAAGCTCTATATTTATACATTATATGGTGTGATTGAATGAGTAAATGTTTGTTTATTTCTTTATGCATGGTACTGTGTTAATGGGTTATGAATGAATGAATGTATGTATGCTCAAGATTTTTTCTTGTATACATTGTCCCTTTGCATCCAACATAAGTTAGAATGGTCTCTGTGATTATCATGGCATATCGGGTGAGGCCTTCTTCGGTCCTTGATTGGATATTGAATATGCTGACACCTTGGGGTTTTGTTGGTCAAGTCTTGACGAACCCTGGGTCTTCAACCCCCAAACGATAGGAGAGATAGACACCAAAACTATGATCATAACCAATAAGAACCGATGTATATTATATTTTTTAAAGAACCAATGTGTATAATATTTGAAACCATCGATGTGTATTACATATTTTGAATGCTCTAGTGCGAATTAAATATCATTAAAGGAAATGACATGTATTCCATATTTTAAAATATCAGTGTGTATTATATATTTTGAAAGCACTAGTGTGTATTCCATATTTTAAAATCTCAGTGCCTATTATATATTTTGAAATCATTGGTATTCATATCTCATATTCATTGTCAAGCCTTATAACCATGATGATATTCATAATGGAAACAATAACAATATCGTTGAAGAAAATGGTATTGTTTTTTTAACCATAACAAGGAAATATTTGTATTAAGCAAAAAACTACATTGAGGCTTGTAGCAAATGTACTTCAAATCTCTATTTAAAGTAGTCTTGAATAGTAATTTAAAGAATTAAAAACTATTATTCTATAACTATAGCCAAATAAGGATGATAACTATTGCTTCTAGCGAAACTTGGAGGTATAGATTTTACAAAAAAGGCCTAAGAAGCTAACAACTTTAAATAACATACATACTTAACAAAATTCATTTTTGTTTGCTGCTTCCTCTTGAATTTCTTTCGCTCAATCAGAATCTACTTTGCCAATTTCTACTTTCTTCGATAGCTAATGAACAATTCTGTCTTCTCTAAGAGTCCTGTAGTTGGAATTGATGGATTGTACCTGATTTGAGGCCCAATTTTATAACCATAGTGAAAATCATGTTGGAGTCTACTTCCAACACAAATATTTGCTGCTTAAATTGAACCAGAGTACCCATTATTGTGGAAATTTGCGAAGTTACATGATTATCATGTTCTTGAATTCTACTCGTGGCCACCAAAATGGATTTTTTGTTTCCGTAGATGGACTCCTCATGCATTCTTAATGCCATCCTAGTTTCCTATAATTATATATAATCCATCCAATTACAATTGTTGTAGAATACCCGATATGGAAATAGAATTACAAAAACATTGAACCACTCTAATGCCGATAAAACTAGGACAAAGGATTCGATGAAAATGAACTCTATCTTTAGAGTACAGATACCACACAAACAATACCTCAGATAAAGAGGGGGAGGGGAAATCTATCCCTAAGAAAGAACAATAGGGATGTTCTATGTAAGAGTAAGGAGAGTAGGATCCTTATGGAGCCACCAAGCCTCTACTTGACTAAAATCAAATAATGGAAATGAAAATAGAGCACAAAGATAACACTGTGGATATCCATGAGAAAATGAAGATACTACCCCACTATAGAAAAGTGTCGAGGATGAAACCTCAAAAATCCAATCTATTGCTTCTAACACATTGATATTGTAAATTAAAGGAGGAAGTCAGCTTACTAATGTTCAAGAACAGGAGAAGAGCCAAGCATAAACACACTGCACCTGAGTCTACACTTAAGCCTAAATGTAAATACACATTTTTCCCTACCATTATCCCACAATAACACTGGAGAAATATTCCCGTGGATTCTAGTGTGATCAAGAGTGAATGCATTTTCATGAGAATCAAGGGAGACTATCCATTCACATTAGTTGATGTATTTAATATCAACATTTCCTTGTATGTAGCCATGTGTGCATTTAAATGGAAACTGATGTGCATTGTCGTCCATGATTACTATGGATTTGGTTGTTGGATAAGGTTACCATTATCCAAAATTTTCCCCATTTTCAGTACTGTAGATTGGTTTACACAATTGTCAGCCGATGTGTTGTGCTCTAATAGAACATGAAAATACTTGACCTCCAATAGAGTTTTTATTTCTTTATGTGTTCTTTCCACCAATGGGGAAAAATAAATATCACTTAGATTGGTATTTAGGATTAGAGGTCTAATGACATTTTTTGAATCTCCTATCACACATAATTTTTGAATGTCGTTACCTGACATGAGATTTAGACCTTACAACAAAGCATAGGATTTAGCCTAATTATTTATTGACTTTATGATCCAAGTGTATATCAATAGCCACCCACCTCATCCATTGACTCAACATGGTTCTCCATCTTGGCAGTTTTGTTATAATTTTCTAGGTCCTAAAATTCTAGGCCCGTTTTGATTCCCTAAACAATGTTTTATGTAAAGGGTCAAGGACTTGGGTTTGCCTTTGGAAAACCTAGGACATGGTGCAAAATTGTAGTCCTCAGCTAGAGATTTCTAATGAGATACTATGCGTGCTAAACAAATATTGTATGAAAAAGTTGTGCCCTTGGAAAGTTGATGTATAAACTCACACCCAAAAATACCTTTTGGCATTTCAAAAACACCTTTTGGCACGTTGCCTCCTAGGTTTAGGGTTTTGGACCTTTAGGGTTCTTGATTTATGTTAAAAGACCATCCTTTTATCATCTTGTATTAACTTTTGCAAATGAGCGTAGTCGACATCTCTCTCTCCTCAAAGATAAGCTACCACCATTCTAGCTAGTTCGTGTTCTACAATATTATGTTATTCTTTTCATTAATAGAAGTTGTGTTTTCATTGTATTACTGTGCTCTTTGATATATTCCTATATGTGTTTCATTTAATTCCCTATAAAAAATATATTAATGGTAACAAAGCAATCTGGTCCTTTTTTTCTTCTCGACACATGTCTCTGACGAGGTCAAGGTATAAATAGTTGGGTTTCAAGCTAGTTTCACTAGAATACGATTGCTCTCACCAGCCCAAGAAACCTTCCATGGAAAGGGAAAAACTAGATGAAAGAGTAGTAGATCCTATCAATATGTTTATCAAGGAAGCTCTTGTGCGATAGAAGAATGAGATTATGGACAACTTCACCCATATCCTTCAATCACTACCGACGACAAGTGAGGCACCTTCAACAAGAAGACATTTTAGAGGTGCGAAACCCTTCAAGGTACAAGTTAAATTTGATATCCCTTTATTTTAAGGCTAGATAGATGCATATGATTTGGAGAAATGGTTGAATTTTTTAGAGTTTTATTACGCTTTTCAAGAAAATTTCGACACCGAAAAGATCACCTTCATGCTCCTTAATGCCTTTCCCCATGTCAAATATTAGTGGGAAAGTTATTGGGAGAGACATGTAACAAAGATGAGTCTACAACATTTAGGACATGACCCACTTGGGAAAACTTTGTTGATTCCCTTAAGGAGGAATTCTACCCATGTTGGAAGTTATTATGACTAGTACATGAGATGGACAACTCTATGTCAGGAGAGAGACCAAATAGTTTTAGAGTACACTAACATCTTCCATACCTTGCACTCAAAGTTGGATATCAAAGACTATGAGAAACACTTGGTTTTGAAGTACCATAGTAGCCTACATGGGTACATCCAAGCAGACATGGATTTCTTGGAAATCTCCTTACCGGGAGCTGCTTATCGATATGCCATCAAAATTGAGCATAAATCTAAGTAGCAAAATAAGAGGGAGTTTGGGTTTGCAAACCCGCCACAAAAGAAGTATGGTAAATGCATCCTTAACTCACAAAACAAGGGATAGATCAGGGAAAACCAACTTCAATACAACTAATTCATGCTGCAAACAAAGAAGGGTAATGAGAAGTCAAAGAAGGACAATGGGAAGTGGTGTGAGTTCCAAAAAATCCCTTGGCACAACACCAATGAATGTCACTCGAAACAATGATTGTTGGTCAAGATTAAAGAAAAAGAGTCATACCTTGACTTAGAATCTAWTTTAGAAGAGGATAAGGGAAAGTGGATCATCAATGCAGAACCAAGTGCTACCATCACAACCATGAATATCCAACTAGATGAGTCAGAGGAGCTTGAAGAGSAGGAGTGCCTCTTCCATTCATGGATGKCGGTGAAGAGGACCCCAMTACATTTCATTTTTGATAGAGGGAGCCAAAATAACCTAATATTAYCCAAGGTCATCAAGATATTGAAGTTGTCAACAATGGCATACTCCAAACCATTCACCATAGATTGGTTGAGCCAARGATGAGACCTTTAGGTCAACCAATAGTGTCGCCTGCCCTATCACATCAAGCCCTTAAAAGATGAGGTATTGTGTGATKTTTCCCCACTGGAAGTTTTTGATGTTATTTTAGGACAACCCTATATGTGGAAACATCATGTTGTTTATGAGTCCAGGGTCCATAGTGTCACTTTTACTTTGGGAGGTCATCACTAAAGGGTACTAGAGGTAGTTCAAACTACAATTTCATTGATCTCTGCAAAATCGTTCTGAAAGGTAATCTCTCAGATTGCCAAGTTTTTCCTCTTCATGGCTTGGTTATAAGGTGAATGAAAGGTCACCATGATGACCACACTTATAACACAATATATTTCTACACAACAAAAGTAGGTGGACATGGTTGTGGAGGAATATAGAGACATATTCACTTCACATATAGGGGTTCCTCTACAATGTAAGGTCAAACATCCCATTGACTTGATACTTGGTGCTCCCTTACACAATGGTCCAATATACAAACGATTCCTTTTGGAGAATGATTAAATAAAGCATTAAATTCATGAGCTCATCTGAAAGGGCTAGATTTGACCACACTTCTTGCCTTGTGGGAGCCCCATTATGTTGGTGTACAAGAATGATGGCACATGACAACTCTGTATTGATTATAGAGACCTAAAAAAATCACTATCAAGAACTGATACCTAATCCCCAGATTGATAATCTTCTTGATCAACTTAAGGGTTCCACATTCTTTAGTAAGATTAATTTGAAGTTAGGCTACCACCAGGTTATGATAGAAGAAACTTAYGTATGGAAGACAACCTTCAAATCTAAATAAAYCATTTTTAAKTGGTTGGTCATGCCTTTTGGCTTGACTAATGCTATAGAAACATTCATGAGGATGATGGATGATGTATTACGGTTGTTCACAAACTCTTTTGTGGTCTTATATTTGGATGGCATCCTCATATTCAATCAAACTTGGGAAGAACATTTGCAACATAGTCATAAGGTAYTGAGCACCTTACGACAACACAAGTTATACACCAACCTGSAGAAATGCTCATTTGGCATGCAAAGAATTCAATACTTAGGATACATCATGGATGTTTCACATGGGGTGCATGTGGACCCAACCAAGATCCAAGTCATTCACAATTGGTTAGCCTCAACGACTCTGATAGAGCTCTGCATCTTCTTGGGCCTTGCCAAATTCTACCATAGGTTTTTGTTGGGGTTCTCTTATATCACTTGGCCCCTTGGTAAAGTGACCAAAGGTGGAGATAAAGCCAAGTTTTATTGGTTTGAATCATAATAGAAAGAATTCTAGAATATGAAACACCACCTATGCTCCGCACCAATCTTCACATTGTCAGATCTACAACATCCATTTAAGATTGAGATAGATTCCTTTAACTATTCTATCTATATATACCTCACTTAGGAAGGACATCTAGTGGTCTATCAGAGTGAGATGATATTTGATGTTGTTCATAGATATCTCACTTATGATAAGGAGATGCACTCCATTGTGTAAGCATGATGACAATGGAATCATTATATTATGGGAAAGGAAATGATTACTCACACTGATCAAAATCCTTTTCAATTCATACAGACATAAGGAAAGTTGCAGAATGACCTCCATGAAAAGTGGTCCACATATCTACAACAATTCCACTTGAAAATTAAGTACAATAAGGGTAGAGCCAACTGTGTTGAAGACTGCCTCAGTTGGCCCCCAGTTGTGGCAATAACCAGAGTTCTTAACTCTTGTTGGAATGAGACATCTAGGTGGCCACAATTATACAACAATGACTTTGACTTCACTGCTACTTCTCAAACCCTGAGTGCATGAAAACAAGTCTCAGAATTCCACCTCTTGGATGTGCTCTTGTGCTATCTGGGCCATATTTGTGTTCCTTCAAGCGAGTGTACAAATATAATTTGGGAGTCACATTATAGTTGGGTGGCGGGGAAATTCAGTGTGGAGAAGGCAGTAGTAGTACTTCAGAAGTACTTATACTAGCCAAAGTTTCGATAAGGAATCAACCAATATATTAGGTCATGCACTACCTATGCCATTGCTAAACCAACCATCAAGAAGAAATGGATGTACGCTCCTCTCCCTATCCTATAAAATCCTTGGGAATCAGTCTCCATGGATTACATGTCAAGTTTTCCCTCCACCAAAAATGGTCAAGATTATGTATTTATGGTCATCGATCAATTCTCTAAGATGGTCATTTTGGCACCATGTAAAAAAAATATCATAGCCGAGGCCACTACTAGGCTCTTCTTCGAGCATGTTTGGGTTAATTTTTGGCTACCACAAATCATTATTTTAGATAGGGAAAAAAAATTCCTTGGTACCTTTTTGTCTATCCTATGGACTTTGATGGACACCATGTTAACCAAATTGATTGCCTTTCACCACCAAATATATGGGAAAGCAAAAGTGGTCAATAAGATGATTGTGCATATCCTATGCATGTATAACTCCAAACATCCACGAACATGGGATGAGAGCCTTCCATATGTTCAAAATAGCTATAAAAAATCCCTTCATAGCTCTAATAGCCACAACCATTTTTAGGTGTGCTTGGGGTTCCATCCATTGGCCCCCATTTATGTAGTTGTTTCTGTTCTATATTCACTGACAAAGTCCTCCCATGCTTAGATCGAGGTAAACATATAAACCAATTTTTTTGAATAGATCTAGCACCTCCAGAAACATGTTCATGATATATTATAGAAGGCCAATGCCAAGTACAAGCAACGACATGAACAACATCAGGTTCCACACAAGTTTTAGGTTGGTGACAAGGTTTGATTTCATTTGCAGAAAGAATGTCTCATGGACCCCAACATGGAGATCATACCACTATGATATTATCATTATACAATCACAAAGGTTGTGGGTGAAAATGATTTTGATTTGATTATTCCTCTTTTCCTTGGATTTCACTACCAATATTTAATGTGGAGTTGCTTCGATCATATTTCCCACCTTCGCTGGACACCTTGGAGGTGGATGAGAAATTGAATCCTACAGAACTCAATCCTGAATACCTTGAGTAAGATACACTGGATCAAATAATAGACACCAAGATGAAGGTATCTCGCCAAAAAAACCTCCAATTCTAGCTGGTTGTCAAAGCGGGACAAGTTCTTCAACAAGGCAAATGACTCACTCAGATTAAGATTCAACAAAAGTTTCCCCATATAATGCGGGAACTTGATTCCATAGAGAAAATTTCTTCCTAAGGGGGCATGATTGATCTAAGTGGATATTGGTTTCCACCTACCTCTTCCACTGAATCAATGTGGTTGTCCATCTTGGTAGTTTTGTTATAATTTTCTGGGTCGTAAACTTTTAGGGCCGTTTTGAGGCCCTAAACGATGTTTTATGTAAAGGGTCAAGGGTCTAGATTAACCTTTGACAAACTAAGGCTATGTTGCAATATTGCAGTCCTTATTTAGATCTTTCCAATGGGTTAGTATGCATACCAAACAAATATTGTATGCGAAAGTTGTGCCCCTAGAATGTTGATGTAGAAAATCATGCCCAAAAATACCTTTTGGAATTTCAAAAACACCTTTTGGCACTTCACCTCCTAGGTTTAGGGTTTTGGACCTTTAGGGTTCTTGATTTACATTTAAAGGCCATACTTTTGAAGTCTTGTATTAGCTTTTGTGAATGGGTGTAGCTGACATCTCTCTCTCTCTCTCTACGTCTCTCTCTCTTCAGAAATAACCTACCACCATTCTAGCCAGTTTGTGTTATACAATATTCTACTATTTTATTCATTAATAGAAGTTGGGTTTTCATTGTATTACTATGCTTTCTGCTATATTCCTGTGTGTGTTTCATTTCATTCCCTATACAATTTGGTCACTTTCCCAATCCCCAAKCATATTTGATTTTAGACATTCCTTTAGGGATCAAAATAACCTCCCCYTCCCATGCACTTGCCATCCTAGAAGACTCATATTGTTTTTGTTGTCATTAAGAGTATCAMTGCATTTATTACATTTATTAGCACTAGTACATTTGTACATGTTAAAGCACCAATGCTTAGCAACTATTTAAATGCACCGATGCATAAATAGATATGAATCACACCATTGAAKTCAAATGAAAACAGTGCACCAATATGATTTGGTGATAAATTTTTCTACATTATGGATATGCAAATGAAACTTCTTAATTTTTTTTATAAAATTTCAATTAATCATTAGAAAATATAATATTTTTTATAATAATATTGATTTTTATATTTTAATTATTGGGTTTGAATACAATCATTGCTTTAAAGTATTGTATCCTTTAAACAAATATACCAACTAGTTACACATATGTTCATTGTAATAATGTAAACATAGTTACCAACTTAACGATAACTGTGACCCCAAAACGAGAACTCTACCTCTAAATACCCATATTTTTGGGTCAAAAACACCAAAATCAACCCCTAAATCGAAAAGTGGTGCTACTAGATTCACCTCTCTCTCTCTAAAGGTGAGAATTACAACATTTTTCCATCATGGCATTAAATCCTAGTAAAGCTGCAAACAAAGACCTTAAAATTGACCCCTGAAAACAAAAAGTGGTGCTACCAACATCACCTTTTTTTTCCGAGTTAAATTACAGCATTGTTGAAGTGTGGTCTTGATAGTTGATATAGTTTGGAACAAAAACCTTAAAATTGACCCTTGAAACAAAAAGTGACACACACAGTAGCACCCTCTTTTCTTTAGGGTTAACATTACAACTTGTTTAAAATCGTGGACTTGACAATCAATATAGTTTTGAACTGAAAACAAAAAATTAACCTTTGAATCAAAACATGGCACTACAAATAACACATTTGTTATTTTTTTAAACGTAAAATTACAAAGTTTTGAAGACCATGGCCCACTGTTGCAAATAAAATCACAAGAAATGAAAAAAATAATAATAAAAGAAATAGAAGAAACAAACATAGAAGGAAAAACCCAAAAACAAATAGTAAAAGCATATTTTTTTGGAAAAAGAACAAAACAAAACAAACTTTTTAACTCAAAAAACATAATAATATTAAAAAATGAAAAGTTTAAATTAAAAAAAAAAAAACTCAATTTAAAAAAAAAGAAAAAGAGACAATCAAATTTTAGAAAAATTAAATGTAAAATTCTTAAACAAATGATAATAATAATAAAAAAAATAATTTTTTTAATATTTTTTGAAACTACATAAAAACAATTAATTTATAAGTGGATCAAAACCCACCCCATGTCCTTCAACTTTAAGCCCGCAGGGGTGTAGACGGATTGCCAAGTGCCGTGTATATGGAAGGAAATTTGTAAAAGAGGTCTCAAGTTTGATTCTCACCCCGACTAACCTATGCACCATTCACGCGGGCTGCGTGGATGCACCTGGGGTTATAGTGGTAGCCGCTTGGTATCGACCCCATGTCACGCGAGTACGAGAACCGACGAGTTGTCGATTTCCCCAGCAAAAATAAAATAAAATTATATATAGATATATATATATATATATATATATAAAGAAATTAAAGAAAAATAAATAAAAAATTAATAATAATAGTAAACTATATCAATAAAAGACAAGAGAAACTTTCACAACTATATAAGATTGATCCTAAGAAGTTCTGGAGCCAAATTCTAAACCACAATACTAAAGAAAATAATAGTATTTCTTTAAGGGATTGGAATTCCTACCTTAAAAGTCTTTATGAGTTTGTTAATGCCATGGACACCATTCCTATTGTCCCTACAAAGGATGGAGTTTTTTCTGTAGATGACATAGAGTTCAGGGTTAAGTGTCTTGCAAATGAGAAAGCTAAGGACATTGAAGGCTACCAAGCTAAATTTTTTAAAATCAGAGGGCCTATCCTTATCCCTCACATAAAAAAGCTCTTCAATTTAGCAGTCAAGCAGGGCTTCTCTAAACCCTAGATGCAAAGCCTCATTGTTCCTATTTTTAAAAATGGGGATAGAAACATTCCCTCTAATTATAGGACCATTATGATTAGCCTGATTTTATCCAAGATTCATGGAATTATTTTGGAAAATAAGATTAGCCTTTGGCTATAAAGTCACGGTAAAATAGCTAAAGGCCAGGCTGGTTTTAGGATATATCATTCAATTGTGGACCATCTTGTTACCTTTAGGATAATTGCAGAGGAGTTCTACAATACTAAAACCAATCTTTTTTGTTGTTTTGTTGACTTTAGAAAAGATTTTAACATGGTTCCTAGGAAAAACCTTTGGAATAGGTTGGAAGAGATAAAAGTGCCTCTCGAGTTGAGGGCTGTTGCAATAAGGATGTATGAGAACATTATTGCTAACTTTAAAAACACTAAGGGCTGGTCAAAAGATATTAACTACAATATTGGTGTCAAACAAGGTTGTCCCTTGTCCCCTACCCTTTTTGGCATATACATTGACAAGTTAGAAGATTACTTGGAAAAAGCAGGTTGTGTCGGCCCTACTCTCATTGGTATAGTAATCAATCTTCTTCTTTATGAAGCTGATATTGTTCTTATGGAAAGGAATCCCCATGATCTTGAAAACCAACTAAGAATCCTCAAGGATTTTTTCTCCAATATGGGTATGACTGTTAATACTGATAAGACTAAGGTCATGATTATTAAATCTAATAAGATCACTTATGATACCTTCATATATGACAACAACAACTTGGAGAAAGTGACTTCATACAAATATCTTGGAATTGATATTCACCACAAGCTCAACTGGAATTATAGGATTGAGAAAAGGATTATTGGGGGATGGGAAGCTTATTATGGGCTTGAAAACAATTGTAAATCAACTGATCTTTGGAGTTGGGATAAGGAAAAACTCTTCTTTGAGACTCTTGTTACACCTGTTATTCTTTATGGATGTGAATTTTGGGGCTGTAGTATCTCTCGTGAATCTTGGATAAAGATAGAGAAAATACAAAATAATTTTATAACCTATAATCTAAAAATTAAAGGAAATACGCCCTATCCCATCCTCCTCTTAGAAAAAAACCTCTCCCCCATTGAGAGCATGGCTATGACTATATACCTAATGTATAAGAAAAAAATAAACAACATGGAAGACAAGAGGCTTCCTAAAATTGCTTCAAAATCAATTCGTAACCACCATCGACTCAAGTGAGGATGACATAAATATGCCCGGTCTTGGATAAACTATTGGGGAATCATGGAAGACACCATTTTGCAAAATAAAGATACTATTAAAAAAATCGTCAAATCAAAATTTAAGGAGAAAATGTGGTGTGATCAAGAGTTAGAGGAAAAAGGAAAATTAAGGTATTATAAGGATGTAATCAACCCTAATCTAGAAGATCAAGATTATCTATCTTTTTTGACGAGTGTAAAGAAAAAAATAAGCATTGCTAAGATAAGAACAAATTCTTACGAGCTCCATAGTGAAACTAGGCATTGGTCAATTCCTAAAATGCCATGGGATGAAAGAGTGTGTCACATTTGTGACACTAAGAAGGTTGAATATGAAAAATACTCTCTTAGATTGTCCAACCTATATCCAGATTATATCTCATTTTCAAAATATTTTTCACACTACCAACCTTCCTAACCTCTTAACTCAACAAAACTATGGTGTTCTTGGAAAGCTTCTCTTAATGCTTTATGAGCACATAAACAAAATTCTAAAGAATCAAACAA
>JASDQU011100184.1:0-27578 GCA_032191745.1 Picea mariana | reverse complement strand
TGGTTTATGTTGAGCGAACCATCACAATTTCATTGCATCATTCCCCCTGCTTCTTCATCACCAGGGTATAGCCACATGGCAACAACCACCGATATCACTTCTGACGACCCCTTGTATTCTTGCCAATTCCACTGTGACGATGAAATACTCGAAGAGTTTACCACCCCCGACTATCCATGGGATGCACTGCATCACCGAGTTCTCTTCTTTCCATAGGAATCCTCCACACCTCCTAACCAACCCCCCATATACATGGTTGAAAGCAAGGATTTTATCCCATTAGGGCATATCGACTGGTTCAACAACCCCATTCCTGCCCCTGATTCTTTTGAAGAAGGAAACATGACCAACATTTCCCCAACCATCAAAATCATCATTTCCATCAAAAACAGAGTCATCGAGGAAATCACCATTGGTGCCACTTGTACTCCTCAAGAAGTCACCGCCTATAAAGCCCTCTTCCAAGAATATCAGGATATTTTTTCCTGGTCATACACACAAATTCCTGGCCTTGATCCCTCTATTATCGAACATCGCATCAACACCTGGCCTGACATTACACTAGTTCATCAAAAATAGTGACCACTACAACCATCCAAAGAAACAGCCATCAAAGCCAAGATTGAAAAATTACATGCAGCTGGGTTCATCTACCCCATCGCCTATACATCATGGGTTTCCAACCCTGTACTCATTAACAAAAAACAGGGCACTATCCACGTCTACATGGAATTTTTCAATCTCAATCACTCATGTCCCAAAGACAACTTTCCAACTCCTTTCATCGATCAAATTATCGACAACTGCACAGGTCACGAGGGCCTATCTTTCATGGATGGTTTCTCTGCTTATAACCAAATCCAAATTCACCCAGCCGACCAATACAAAACTTCATTCACTACCCCTTGGGGTACTTTTTCACATCGTGTCATTCCTTTTGGCTTAAAGAATGTTGGCACAACTTTCCAACGGGCTATGACATACATTTTTCATGATCTGACTCATATCATCCTTGCATAGTTGGATGACCTCACAGCTCGATCCAAGAAATGCACCCAACATCTTGATGATTTATGGATCATCTTTCAACGGTGTCATCAGTACAACATCCACTTGAACCCTCTCAAGTGTGTGTTCTGTGTCACTGTGGGGAACCTGCTCTGATTCATCATTTCCCAAAGTGGTATTACCATGGACCCCCTCAAAGTCGAAGCCATCATAGAAATTCCACCTCCCCAGAATTTACGTCAACTCCAGAGCTTACAAGGAAAAGATAACTTTCTACGTCGATTTTTCCCAGACTACGCCACTCGTGCACATGGTTTCCTTCACTTACTACACCACAACATCCCATTTTACTGGGATGAACATGCCCAAAAATCATTTGACAATCTTAAAATGGTGCTCTCCAATGCCCCTTTAATTAGTGCACCTGACTATAATCGTGACTATATCCTCTACATATCAGCATTAGTTGTCTCAGTAGGAAGAGTTCTCGTTCAAATCGGTGATGATGATCGTGAGCATGTCATTTTTTACGTTAGTAAAAACCTCTTAGATCCACCCTTGAAGTATAAACATGAAGAGAAACTAGCCCTTGCATTCGTCCTCGCAGTCCAGAAACTGCGTCATTACATTATGCTTTGCATGACTAAAGTCGTAGCAGATTCAAACCCTATGCAATACTTGCTCAATCATCGAAAAATTAACGAAAAAATTTCTCGATGGATCGTTATCCTTCATGAGTACGATCTTGAATTCTCAACACCCGAGAGCACAAAAGCTCTCATCCTTGCTCAACTTGTCACGGCCTTCCCCTATGACACTACCAGTGCCTCCATCAATACTGACTTCCCTGACGAACATCTCTTTTACATCACTTCAGATGATCCTTGGTATGGTGACCTCCTCATCTACCTCTGAACCCAAAAGTTCAGTAACCACCTCTCACGAGATGATCGTCAGCATATTCGCCATCAGGCCCCCCACTACCTCCTCATTGAAGACATCTTATACTAGAAAGAGGTCAACACCATACTTTTTCAACACTTGACTATTGACGAGGCCGATAGATTCTTGAACGACTGCCATGGCGGTGCATGTGGGGGGCATCTTTCGGGAATGTCCACTGCTCAAAAAATCATCTGAGCAAGTTATTTTTGGCCTCCATTGTTTCACGATTGCATTCACGCCGTGAAGAAATGCGAGAATGTCATCTTTACGCCAACAAAGCATGAGCACCACCTGCTCTTCTTCACCCAGTCATTACTGTCGGCCCCTTTTGTAAATGGGGCATTGAATTCATGACTTGTAATCCTCCGTCTAGCAATGGACACAAATACATTGTTGTCGCAGTCAATTACTTCTCAAAATGGGTGGAAGCTATGCCCACCTTCAACAATACCACTAACACTACAACGCATTTTTTCTTTAACCACGTCATATCCCACTTTGGTGTACCCTTCCAACTAGTTTTTGATCATGGGAAACACTTCGAGAATGAGATTTTCGTCGAACTCTCATCTCGGTTAGGATTCTCCCACGAGTTTGCCTCACCATATTACCCTCAGTCTAACGGATAGGTCGAAGTAGTTAACAAGGTCCTCAAGACCATGTTACAATGCACAGTTAATAAACATAAGACCAATTGGCATCATATGTTATTTTCTGCGCTATGGGCTTATCATACGACTATGAAAATAGCCATTGGTTTCACACCATTTTATCTAGTCCATGGGGTTGAGGCCACTCTTCCCATTGATTGCGAAATTCCCACCTTACGCATCACA
The DNA here is from genome assembly GCA_032191745.1 of Picea mariana. Taxonomy (NCBI): domain Eukaryota; kingdom Viridiplantae; phylum Streptophyta; class Pinopsida; order Pinales; family Pinaceae; genus Picea; species Picea mariana. The sequence continues at coordinate 24,789 of JASDQU011100184.1, read as the reverse complement.
ATTGAACTATTACCCAACACTGCTCCAATGGAGCAGCGCTTGCTAAACTTAAAGTCCCTGGATGAAGATCGTCAATCTTCATTACAAAACAATGAAGCAGCTAAAAAATGGTCAAAGGCCACCTTTGATCATCATGTCAACCTTCGCTCATTTCAAGAAGGTGACCACTTCCTTACTTATGATATCACTCATGATACCCTTGATCATGGAAAATTCGAGTCACTATGGCATGGACACTACATTATCCAACATTGCCTCACCAAAGGCACCTACATCCTGGCCTCTCCCGATGGCCTCTCTCTCAAAGAACCCATCAACAAGTTATACTTAAAGAAATTTTATTCCTAAGCATAGCAATTCTACTTTAGGTTATTTATTTTATAGTGTTGTTAATCTTTTTTCCATCTCTCATGTCTAAACTATCATTTGTGCTATTGATAGATGCTTCCTCATTGGCCTACCACATCGGTTATGCCGATGGCACCAGCCGTTGGACACAAAATCTTGCTTCGGCAACTTGGGCCCTCTATACCCCCTCACATGAAATGCTCCATTCGAGCAGCATATTTTTTGGTTCAGCCACCAACAACCAAACTGAATACACTGCCATCATTGGCCTCCTCGTCGATGCCCAACATCATCATATTCATCACCTTAGCATCTTTCTCGACTCTCAACTAGTCGTTCTCCAACTCAACAATGTGTACTACGTCCGCGATCCTTGCCTCTTTCACAAATACCTGCAGGTTAGACTTTTATCTCAACATTTTGATTTCATTACATTTAGACATATTCCAAGACAATTGAATCAAATTACAGATAACTTAGATAACATTGTGTTAGACTGGCATATATCACATCAAGATACCTAAACACATACATAAAAACATCAAAAACCTGTCACAACATATATATAGATTATACATCATCCAACATTAAAAAACACATGTAAACATCACATAGACCCCAAAATGTATACTCATATATATATATAAATTGGTCACCAGTGCCATCAAAATGTTTACATACAAAACATCATATATAGACTCTGCAGGCTAGTACAACACCTTGGTACAAAATGGGCTCACCAGCCTATATACAAAAATACAACAATACATAGAGCACCACTCATGGTGCCTCTAGAGAACCACCTCTTGCCCCTCCCTCAGGCGGTGATCCCCCACGCACTATTGGTCCCTCCGGACTGGGAGGTAACCATCCAGTCATAGTAGCACTTGCTACTGTTGCTCGTTGTACCACGGCCCACCACAGTGGTGGAACCCCCACACACTACTCCAGGATGCCCTCATCCTGGATACGTGACCACATTCCCTCAGGCACACCCTATAGCACTGCCTACAGGCGGTGGCGAATATCCTCAAAATATGCTCTGGCATCCGCCGAAGGAGCATGTGATGGCCTTGCACCTGGGTCATCAAACCAACATCTCCTTGCTTCTCTCTCCTCCTCAGCTAGTCTCTCCCTGACATCCTCATGCTGATGTCTCTCTCCTACCCATGGCCCTCCCCGCAGTGGTCTCTCTGACTCCTTGCGAGTCGGCGCCCTTAGCAACTCAACCTCGCACCCGCGAGGTGCCACATCTATACATACAAACAACCAAATGATAATATCAGCATCTATACCATATACACATATCATGCTATCTCACAAATATATATCAAAAATCATAAACATGCCTAGGCGATAAAATACCTCCCCAAGAGGCAACACCATGTTTGGATCACCCCGGAAGTCAACACCAGCATAAGGATACTACAAAATCACCTGTCGCATCTATCTCCACACCTGCGCCACCTCAGCCGTTAAGAAGTGGTCGCCCTCGCCACCACCATGACAAACCAAAATAGTCGACCACCGCCTCAATCGTGTCTCTCGTGCACCAATATCACCCAATAAAATCCTAGGGCGCAACATAGGAACCCTCTCCAAGAACCAGGCCACTAGGATGGAGCCAAAGGCAAAGTCCCTTGTATTAGTGGACCAAAAATGGTCCAACTACCCTACCATCCTAGCATGCAGCGTAAGCCCCCAGGCAAAGTGCTCACTGACCAATAGCCTCTCCATGATACTCAGTTGACCACCATTGATCCACTAAGTCGCCATGGACCCATACACCCTCACAATCATCGTTGCTATACAACGATGTGGTAGGGAATCCATCGCCCTCATGATCACAACAAAACCCGACATAAAGTTCACCCTGGAACAATACCTCTGTCCCACTGTCACTAACACCACATCTGCAGGTAATACCGGCTCTGCTGGTAGGGGTGTTCCCCGAAACGGGAGCCCAGTCAAAAAATATATATCCTCCACCACAGTGAAGGCAATCTGCTCTCCCCACACCATAAAACAATGCAAGTCTGGACTCCACATCCGGATAAGAAAATGTAGGAGATACTCCTGCACCCGTATCAAGGGGCACTCAAATAAATTTAGTAGCCCACATGCTGCCAAAGTAGCACGAACCCCCGGCTCCTCAATCACCACGACATCCCTCAGCTAGGACCAATCCCACTCTCACCAACCGAATGGCATCGTGCCAAATAGTCACCTCCAACCACATAAAACAGTCCTAGGTCAGCCACATTGACCATAAAAAACATTAAAAAGATAAGTTTTACACCCATCAACTTTGCCCCCAAGGCGCGGCTATTTAACCCACAGGTGCACACACATGTGTGCCTGTTCACCCCACAGGTGGACACGTATGCATGCCTATTCACTACAGAGGCATGCACTCATGCGTGCTTGTCCATCCCATAAGCACGCATGCATGCGCACCTGCTCACCCTACAAGGGTGCCTCCATGTGCCCCTGTCATGCACATAGGCACGCATAAAAGAACGTCTGTCCACTACACAATCGCGCACACATGTGCGGCTGTGTTTCCAACAGGCACACACAAAATGCATTCCTTTTCCCCCCCTATGGTTGCCCCCATTCGTGGATATCTGGGTAACAGGTGCACACTCATGCATACCTATTTCTAGATCGCCCGCGCACTTAGGGGCCCACACCCCTAAAAAACCCTGTATGACCCTCTGTAAATCCCCTGCCTAGAAATAAAAAACCTAATTCTATGCAGGATGATCATACTACTAACCTGAAGATCACTAATCCTAGATCGACTACCTCATTCTCCCAGAATATCCAAATCTCCTCTGAATACCTCTTGTCCAGTCACTCTGGCATCAAGTACAAATGAGGTGGCAATGCTTGCCCTACAACTATATATAGGCCTTTCCGCCAAACTTCTAATCACCATTCCGGGAGCTTTGGGTGTCTGTTCTTCTATCCATCTTTAGCCACGAGACCAGCATCCCGTCATCTACATCATGACAATCCCTGGACCACTTTTTATCCTTAGCCCCTGAGGCACCATTTTTTCATACCCCGTCTAGGTACGCATGCTCATGTTCAAAATGATCAAATAAATGCTCGTATGTTCGATTCTCTTCAGATATTGTTCACGTCGAGTATTTGGTTTTCATGTGTGCAGGTATTTGGTCATCATACATCAATGCCACCCCTTCAGGTATATAATCAGCACTAGCATATAATTATTCCCTCTGAATCTCAATTGCATCTCCAGTCACACCCTCTGACATTTGCCTATAGGATCTCGATCTCCAGCTCTGCAGTACCAATACCTCCATTTACATCTTCGGTACTGTCACCCGGTAGCATTCTCCCCCACATGCGTTGTCTCATTCATAGCACCCTTTTGCACTTTGACACTCATGTTGTTTTTCAGCCCTTTAGGGATGGGAGTCTCAATAGTCTTACATCATGTCATGAATCAGCCACATAGTCCTTCTCCTCATTTTGTTATCTTTCCCACTGGACTCCCAGATTATCTCTTCAAGGTTCTATTTTTTACTACACCTCCGCAGTATCATGAACCCTCCATTTCATCCACAATCATTTTACCCCTCTGCAAATTTCCCTTCATATCACCTACCTCATACAAAAACCCACCCATGGGGCCCCCACCCTCCACCAATTATCCAATAAAATGCCACCCTCACTGGCCCAACCATATTACATTGGGGCACCCATTTCTGTATTTGTACACTCATCCCAACTTATTCTTTATTTATTGTACAAACGCCTTTGTTTCTAGCATTTACATTACCTTTTTGTAGTCACCTTTGGAAACCTTCTTCCCTTTTTTGTCAAACACAACCCATATCGCCCTTTGGTTGGGGCACCCCTTATCATCTACCCTTGTTGACATTTTCCATATAATCCAAGTATCCCACTGGCCACTTACCTCTGCCCTCTAATTTTGTTCACTTTGTCCCACCTCTGGCACAACTTATCCCACGTCTTTTTGTCCCCCTGACACTCGACTTAGTTGAACGGTTGCAACCACTTATACTTCGCATATACCCCCAACCAAGGGAAATCTTGAGTCTTCATACATCTTGACTTCAACCATGTACATCCTCCAGTTCATCATCTTGCCTAGTAGATTTCATGAAGCCCTTTGCTTATGGGAGTCACGTTCCCCCTTTCGTTGACATCAACACAGATTTCTAGAAGGTCGACAGTATCTTGACTCTCATTACCTTTCCAATGAGAGATCTTGGATGGCACAGGGAGAACTACAATTGCTCCCTGCTTTCGTTGACCCCCGTAACATTTGACTTCAACACTTTCTCATGTTACGGTGGGTCTTACTTTGCGACTATTGTAGTTATTTCTTATATTTTTCGAAGACCTCTGACCTGGGCTGGGCTATCAATGCCTACAGAATTCGTGATTTTTCTTACGGATGTGACTGCCTACTATTCAGAGTATGTTCCTCCATAGAATTGTCTTCTGCCTTTATCACGACTTCCCCCGAGGGTGCTGCAGTTGTCTACATCAACATATCATTCCTCTTTTGAGTTACATGACACGAGCATGGGGCATGCTCGCCTCGTTTGTACACAGTTTATTTTTACACACCTTATGGAAGGTTGGGTTCTACGGGTTCCCTTCTCCCTCCAACGAGTAACTCTTGACAATCCCACTATCACTCTCTCTTACAATGACACTCTCAGTAGAATAAACATTGATGAATTTCAGCTATATGTATGTTCATAACCTCATCCATCATGGGGCATCTGTTATCACTGAAATTTCGTTCGCAAATGGTTACAAGAATTCACCATCGCCAAACAATTATAAGGTCACCCATGGACCAAAATTATCACAAAATCATTTCCAAAGGGTCAAAAAATATACAGCCACTGACAAAATTAAAGTGTGCTATGAATACACAGGGCTCACTCGCACATGCACAAAACAAAAACACAGGAAACGCGCACATGTGCCTGATGCACGACTGTTGTCACAAAAAGATGTGCACCTGAGAAACGACGCATTTATGAGAGTGGTCGGCCTCCCACCCACTTCTGGTTCAGCTTCCAAGTTAATTTGACACTCAAATATGGACTAGATTTGACTGGGTGGATGGTCAAAGACCTAAAAATTCCCTAATTATCCTCTTTACACACTACAAGATGGTTGCACAATACCTCAAAGAGGTGATATAAAAAGGCCATGGGTGCTCTTCATTTTTCAAGGAATTCAATAGCAAAGTTATGCTTCCACTATTCACTTGAGGAATCCTCTATTCTCATCAAGAGTATACTAGCATCATTTCATTGGGAAATCCATCTCACCCTTTGAGTGGATTAGCAAAGAATTCTTTTACCATTTTCATTTTCAAAGTTGTAAGAAGAGCTTATTTGTGGGGGTCCAAGAGCCCTCCCTTGGAGGAAGAAGGGACTCATAGTCCTCTTTCTTCTTGGTGTTTTCTTTCACTAATATCAACCTTACCATTGTTGACATGGGTCTTATTGTTTCTTTTGTCCTTGTGTCCCTATGTCCATTAGTTTAGTTGTTATTTTATTTCTTAGTTTAATTCTTAGTTGTTCTTTTATATTTCTTTCTCTAACCCTTTCCTTACAGTTGTCCTGCTTAGCAAACACAACTAAGCTTGCAAGCACATCTGTTCTTCTCACTAAGGTGACGAAAGAGGCACGACACTTATGGAAATGTAGAGAAGGGCACATGCAGCTACAAGGTAGCCTCTATTCAGAATGACACAATACACCTCTCCTATCAGCTGATTGTAGGAAAGTTAGTTCGCAAGAAACGACTAACCCAAGTCACTGGATTCATAGTAGACCTTGCAGGAAAGTGCGTGGAGGGCCTACAGATGAATTGGGTACAGTACTTGGTAAACCAACTAGAGCTTGACTATAGAGAATCCCAAGACCAAAGATATGAGTTCCATTTTAGTTTGATCTTGATCCTGGTTTCTTTCATTGCATGGGAGATGCCGGAAGGTGCGACCTTCCTGGACATCAAGCCATTTGAACCGTTGGTCACAAAGTTTAGTACCCTGTGGTACTTGAACGATATGAATAAAAAATGGCAGTCAAATGTCATGTTTCATTCATATTATAATCATTTGAAAGTAGCTATCCAGTCTATATCGTGCATCACTCTGAACACCCTCTACAGGTTTCGGCCCCTCATGAAGTTCAGCGCAGAAAGACACTTTTTGTACATCACAGCATGCATTGATAAGAACAAGAAATAGTTACGGTCCTATTATGTATTAACAGAAGAAGATCTGGAGGAGATCACAAAGGAAAGGTTGGTAGACCTCCTTGTTCTAGTTGAACCTGTAGACATATCTGATGTAGACAGTCCAGAAACTGTGTAGGATCTACCCTGACCTAGCATGTGACAGAAGATCAGTGAAGTACAAGACTTAAGTAGTGCCTCGGTGAAGACTGCTTCCATCATTCTAGAGCAAGAGGGTGATGGTGAAGAGTTATAAGAGGTTGAACATAAGCACATAGATGAAGTAGATCTTTTGAAGAAGAGGAAGGGTTCACCTCAGAAACCTTCTTCCCGGAAGAAGTCCAAATCTCCCGTGACTAAGTTGCAGACCACACTGATCCTAGACAACTTCAATTTTTTCGTTATAGCCCTGAAAGATGATGTGCTGGATATAGTAAAGACAGAGGAGGAGAAGCAGGAGTATAGGTATAATCTTATTGATATTGAACTCCAAGGGGTGCAACATGCACTACAGTCTAGTCGCGTAGTCTCCACTATGCCTCTAACAATAGGAACATCAAAACTAGGGGATGAGCCATCTCAACTCCACTAGATTGTTGATACAGTCGAATCTCTCCTTTGATGGGATCAAGAAGAAACATCATAAGACACTCAAGATTTAACACAGGTACAGGGACTTCTTATGCAGCAGCACAGGACGTCAGAACGAGAAAAGATTACTCTCCAAGAAAAATGGGATGCAGAGAAAGCAGAGCTATAGCAAAGCAAGGAACAATTGATCATGGAGAAATTCAAGATAAAGGAACTAGTCAACATGTCACTTCACTCTGTGACTTTTATCAAAGTACAGACAGAAGAATGGGTTCCATAGCAGGTGGCACAACTGGAAGGAGTAATTCAGAAGCTCCAATGGTGCATTGCAGATCTAGAGCTTCGCGTAGTACCTGAGACCCCGCAGGAGATCAGAGACCAAAGAGAAATAATTGCCCACAATGCAGTTGAAAAACTGAAATATATTTCCTTTGAGTGCAAGCAGTTGAGTAGCCATAGTGCCTAGGCATATGAGAACCTCACTGAAAACCCAAATTTATATAAATTGGATTCGCAGATCTAGGAGGCAAAATATGAAGCTGAAAAGCTACAGACGTAGTTGAAGGCCCTGTCACTCGTAGAAAGAATGAAGATATCTCATGAGAAGCACACGACCCAACAAAAGATCCATATGATCCAGAGAAAAGTTATGGAAGTGACTCAATGACTTCAACCAGTGCAAGATAAGGCATGTTAGTTGTTCACAGAGGTTGAAAGCTAAGGAGAAGAGCTAGAACAAGTTGTGAGTGCAGCAGAACAATGCCTAGAGGGACCCATCAATGACAAACTTATCTAGGAGTTTGTCGAGCAAGAGTTCATACAACAACAAGACGTCGAAGCAGATTGAGCCAAGCTCAAGGCATTCGAGGTAGAATTGATCAGACCTGAGTGACTCAGGATGAGTCACAAGTGAGTGTTGGGTGCATGTCGGCCCTTGACCAAGTTTTGGGAGATACTTGGTCATGTTTGACCATTTTTAGGACTTCAACAGCCTGTAGAAGATGGAGCACTAGATGAAGTGGATATTGTGGAATCTCGGCCCACTTTTGGGTTCCTTTTGGGTTTTGGGGAATATGTAATGGGAAAGGGATGTCGACCCGTGGGTTTACCCACACTTAGGCCCACTTTTGTAATGTATAAATAGATATCTAGGCATCTATCAAAATATATAGAGATGTATGTGATGTAAGCTAAGTGATAATAGATTTTGTAAGTCCTTTGTGCATGACTGTAAGATGCTTGCAGAGCTAAGTGCAAGTCATTGTAAGGAGTTGTGGAAGGCTTTGTGTTGTAGCACAAGGAAGAAGGATCTAGCGAACTGTGTAGATATTATGTCCTATGTGAAGAAGGTTTTTGGTGGCTCTATGCTATAACCGATTGAAGCTGCTAATAAAGAAGAAGAGTTGGTGGATGTAGCCCCAGAGTGGGGGTGAACCACGTAAATATATGTGTTACACTTTGTGCTTCGACTTGATGTGTTTATCCCTTATTTTGCTAAGTTCTTTGATATATTTAACAATATTTGCTTATTCTTTGTGCTTCTTATAGGTGTGTGAATGCTAGATCTGACATGTATGAAGATGCTTAGTGCTGATCTACTAAATCTGATTTGTTTTTCTATTGATAAGTGCTGAAATACCTTAGATCTAAGTGAATGTTATGATGTTTCATGATATCTGCAAAGTATAATAAGGGTTGAATATTGACGAATGATCTATGATAAGTACTCTGTAATCAATATAATCACATATATGTGTCCCATCTAAGGTTACAGACACTTGAGTCCTACAACTACCCCTGCCTCTACCTTGGGTGAGACTTCATATGCTTCGCAGGTGTTATCGAAAGGGTCAGTAGTTAGGGCTTTGTTGGTGCGCTCTTGAGTGTTGAACCCTAGTTCTGCCCCTGTGCAAACAAATCTCAATCTCGTTGTATCCCAAAAAACCATCCATAATTATCGATAATTTGGTCGATGAAAGGTCTAGGGTAATTGTATTTGGGACAAGCCTTATTAAGATCCCTATAATCGATGAAAACACAAATATTCCCTTGTTTCTTAGCGACCGAAATGATGTTAGAAACCCATTCGATCAAAGGGATAAGATAAATAAAACCATAATTCAACAGTTTTTCAACTTCTGCTTTAATGGTCATGGTTTTCTTAGGATGAAATGGGTGAAGTTTTTTTCGTATAGGTTTAACGTCTGGGTAATTTTTTATCTCATGCACTCTGATTGATGGATCGATCCTTGAAATTTCTTCGTGACTCAAAGAGAATATGTCGCAAAATTATTTTAACAAAGCGATATAACTTTCCACTTCGTCAGGTGAACAATTCTTACCCAGATGAACATTTTCCACAATACCTTCTTTGATCAAGATGTCGATAGATATCATAGAAGATATGTTTCCCAAATTCCCATCTGTGATGATGTCTTGGGTGAGTATTGGAAATCAGGGAGACTCAACAACATCACTAGGAAAGTTGGAGTGTATATCCTTCTCATTTTCATCCAAACTAGGAATAAATGATGAAGGATGGTGGTTATCATCCCAGGGTGCCTCTTTGATACTAAGAATTTCCTTAATAGATTCATCCAATGGAAAAATATGGAGGATGTAATCAAAAGTAGAGGATAGGAAATTCAACCAATATGGAAACAAGTAAGTGGTAGAAGCAACAGATGTTGGTCTTTCGGTGAGGGAGATGTAGACTGGATGGCATCAAATGAAGCCTTTGCAGGACTAAGTGGCATAGTGTCACATAGTGCATTAAACTCTAAAGGATTAGGCACAATATAGAGATCATATGATTTGTAGGATTAATATGCCATAGCTGAGATCATATTGATCATGGAAATATGTTATGAAGTGGGAGGAAGCAATGCAGGAAAGGTACCCATAAGAGTCTTTTAAAAGACCTAATCCTACACTTTCGTAAGTGATTTTGGAATCTCCCAAAAAAGGAATGATGTTGGTCGTGAGAGTGCAAGCGTTGACGGTGTAGTAATCTAATTGATCGATAGAAACAATTTTACCCTAATAGGGGAATTTTACACATCGAAACATCGATGAAGTGACGATGGTCATGGAATAAAACCAACTTATTCCTAACAATAAGTTGTGATTGAGGGGAGCATTGACTACCTCAACATCCACTGAGATCATGTTTCCTCCCAATTGAACATCAAAGGAATGAAACATTCCAAGAGGATGATAACCTTACCCATCAAATGCCCATAACATAGTAGGGGATTGATTGAGACCAGGTGATTTCAACCCTTTCCAACAAAATAATGACATGACGCATGTGGAGGCTCCCTCATCCAGAATGGTGCGATGAATATGTTGATTGTGGACAACAACAATTATCTGGAAATAAAGTTGGTGAGAGAGTCGCGTCTTGCAATTATCGAGGTTAAACATGATATTATTAGATGACTCGAGATCTATTGCTATGATGGAAACCAAGAGAGTCCTATGTTGACTAGGGAAATGTTGTAGAATTTCGAGAGCTGACATAACACACGGTGTTTTGGCCAAATATTCAACTATATGGTATTTTTGGGAGGCACATGAACTAAGATTAAAAGTTGACTTTTGAATTTTTCTCTTGGGAGGAAGCAAGATTGAGTCGAAAGCAGGTTTCTCAATTTGAAGTGGCCCAGATTGAGGAGTAACGGTGGTGGATGGTGGATCCGATGTAGTACCGATAGTGACCTTCTCTTTATCAGGTTTAGTTGGAGTGTCATATGTGGTATTACAAGTGGTTAAATCGATCCCATTAAACATATAAATATGGACACTCAATGAAGCTTCCTCACTAGGAGGGTGATTTGGATTTCCACCTACCGGAGGGACAGGGGCTTGTGCAACTAGGGACTGATGTTGACGAAAAGAATGTGTCAACACAATGGGTTGGGAATTTCCTTTAAAACATTTTGCAAGTTCATCAAGATGAGGATAGTCTCATGTGTAATGATCATCACCACAAATGAGATGTGGAAATTTCATTTTTCGCTGTGGTTGTTTCTCAACAGCAAGTGGTTGAATTGGTGTTTTTGTATTTTCATTGTGATTATTGTTCTTCTTTGGTTTATTTTTCATTTTCGTCTTCCCACGTGATTGTTTTGGAGAAACATATTGAACTACATTCACCTCAGATATTTGAGTCACGGGGGAGGTAGATGAGAGTGAATTCAAACTGGTAGTGGGTGCAAGAACTGAGTGATTAGCTGAGCTAGTTGACTATGATGGAGATTGGGTTTTGATAGAACCAATAACTCCATACACTTGAGTTGTGGAAGATGTTTTTGATGGATTGGTTGACATGCGGGGATCATTCAGTATCAATTCATACAAAGTACCATATTGGGAATAAACCAAGTCCAGGTACTCGGCTTGAGAAACGACTTCCTCTTGAGTGAAAACACCACCCATGGTGATGTCACAAGCAATTGGAGGAAAAAGGGATTTAGTGAACCATTCATCCAACAATTGGTCAGGAATGGTTTCTTTGATCAAAATTCGTCATCGTCTCCACTCATGAATATGATCATAGATATGTATGGAGTTGGTTTGAATAAGGGAGGTCAATAAATTTGTATTAGTCTCATAATGGATGGGAAATTGAAAATGCATGAGGAAAGATTTGGAAAGGGAATTAAAATCTTGAAAAGTACCACGTTGGAGCTAAATATACCATTTGGTTGTTGAACCTGTAAGTGTACACTGGAAAATATGTAACCGGATAGAATCATCCATAAGTGATTTTGATGAACACCATAGATGAAACATCATAACGTGGTTGTTAGGGTCTTCACTAGGTTTACCATCAAATTTCTGGATTAGAAGGTAACTTAGAAGGAATTACTGGCCAGAAAGGAGAGTTTAATATGGGATAATTTTTCAACCATGATAGATCTAGAAGATCTATTGATCCATAGGATATTTTAATGACTTATGGTTGAGTTTTAATTTTGCATGCGTTAATTAACCTTTTAAGAAACTTAGTGAAAGAATGAGGAAAGAAGAGGAATTATGACAGCCATATACACATATGCAGATCTGAAATGAATAATAGACAACAAACCATAATATGCAGATTGATAACAGAGTTTGGCACAACTTTGCCTACGTCTCCGGGCCTTTTTCTCTGTGGGGGAGGCTTCTTTATTTCTTCTCAAATGCTCAAAAGTACATCGCTGCAATTCCAAATGGCTACAAGAATGATCTGGTCATGTTCTTCCATATCTCTAGAACCATGCAAAGAAAACGGCATGCAAAATGGACGTCCGGAGCTCCCAGAAATGGTCCAACAACGTCTCCTCCTCAAAAGCTTCTCTGCCTCAAAATGGCTTTGGCTTGGCTTCTCTTTAGCATCATTCTGCTCTGAATGCCCCCTATGGCCTCAAACAGGCCTGGGTTATATATCTGGGAAGTTGGTTGTTCATCTCCAACTTCCTCCCAAAATTTAGACTCCAAAACTACCCAATAACTCCCAAAAATGGAGAAAATACATTAAAAATGGGCTTAATTACAATTAAAAACCAAAAATTGGTTATAAAACCCACTTTCTAACTATAATTAGGCATTAGGCCCCCTTCGTTGGCACGCGCCCCCTTGGCAGGGTCATATGGACCATATATGGCCAAGCACTAGCCCGTAGACTAAGCGTTGGCCCTTGTCTCACTAGCGCTCGGTCTCATGGCATAAAAATAGGACCATTCGTTTAAACCTCCTGCGCTCTATGGTAACCCCGCACTCCCGGTCGTATGGCAGGTGTAATATATCCATGGGTTGGGGCTAGGCCCCAGCCCTTTCCGCCCCCGACCAAAACATACAACAATTTTTTATATATTGTTTAACATATATCTTATAAGAAATAATGTGTGGTATAGTGGTCACGCAAACTTGTTAAAGCTCAACCGGTGGGGGAGGTCCGGGGTTCAAAACCATCGGACTCCATAAAATTTTGACACAAACCATATAGACCAATACCGGGGTGCCACGTGGTAGCCCATGATTGGGCCACGTGGCAGCCAATCATTGACCAGAAAACTGCCACGTGTCAAGATATCATTCGCTCCCAACTACCAACCAGACTTTTCCATGTCATCACATGCCACATCATCGTACGATCACCATGTCAGATGCTGACGTCATCCGTGCCACATGTCACCCTTCCAGTGGTGACATGTGTCACTTCGGGATAGGTCCAACTGTACGCCCAAATGTCCAAATTTGCCTGCCACATGTCACTACCTGAGGCTGCCATGTCATCTGTACAGATCTGCCATGTCAGCATACGGACATGCCACATCAGCGTCCATACGGACTGTATGGACTGCACAGTCAGCAATTTTTTTGCCTGTTTGACTTTTCGGACATAATGCGATATCTTCTCCATACGGAGCCCATTTGACAAAGTAAATATACCACCAGAATCAGGAAGACGAGATGGACCCAATGGCATAGGTTTCATCGCATTTAGAGAACTTTCATTTTTGAGCATTTTTCAAGCCCTATCAGGCTTTTGGATCCAATTTCAGATCACACCTCCCCACAATAATACCTTTTGGTCCCCAAAAGGTTACTGACCAGTCAAAAATCTTGGGATAGGCCACCTGGCTTGCTCTTTGTCTCTGAACTCTGTCCTATGCACCTATGTAGTGTCCCCAAGGCCAAGCCCCATTGTAAACCATGTTTTGAAAAGGAATTATAATTATGTTTTATAGGCTGGTGAGCCAAGTTTTGTATAAGCTGGTAGGCTTATGTGTTGTTAGGCCAGGAAGCCTAAGTGTTGGAGGCCAGGATCTTGCTGATGTATTTGTACATATATATGTAGAAAAATTAATAAAATATAAACATCGTCGGGTGCAGACCGACCATGATGAATGAGTGAAGGGGGACCGAGCATCCACAGAATGGCAAGGAATTAGGGGCTGGAGGTAGAAAAGGGGATAAGTGTTCAGCCCAGAAGGCTTAAGCCTTGGGAGTAATATTTTAATATTATTTCGAAAAGACATGTGCATTATATGTTTTAACTTAAATCCTTTTGAAGGACATATGATTTCCAATGGTGGGAAGCACGCACACTACCATAATGCATGCAGTCGCATGGGCGATAGTGTCAACCCTGACCATGCAATAAAATCCATGATGAGACATGTTGGGGGTTCTCTTCTCCAGTTCGACTCACGGACTGCCAGGAGGAACAGATTTGACCCCGACAGAAACACCCCGTACAGCTTCTGAACCATTTGAACCTGCGTTGACCCTTGCATGGATTGTCTGTCATGCATTCATGACACCAGAGTGTGAGTCTATCCTGGGCAGTGGTGATGGGAAATGCCATTCGGCCGGGAAGGGGGAGGCTAGCGAGTTCCCTGGGAAAATTGTTCCGGAGAGGGATTCTGGTAATCAACACCGTGAGACCCAGTTGACATTGCTGAGCTTGTTCAAGAGGCCCAAGTTTGTATTCTTGGTTGAATGTGTAGTCAAGCAGAGATGGACTGCATGTGAAGTGTTGTCCAGTGCAGGTGGTAATTGAGCCTGTGTGGGATCTCTCTCTCTAGGGGGAGGGAAGAGGTTTTTGTTGGAAGAGGTTTCTTCCAAAGAGTGTCCAGCACCAGCTTCAGTCTCTGAGACTTCTTGATCCGGCCTGTTGCCGAGGCCCAGAGAGGGAGGTTAGCACCGATGGACTGTTCTTGTGAAGGTGTATACTCCCATGTGGAACAGGCATGTGGGGAATGAGAGACTGGGTGTAGTGGGCGTAAGATGGCATCTTGGGGAGAATCCTTCTAGATTCTAAGTGTGGTTTACCCTGTAACCTCAGCCTAGTTAGGATTTCTTGCCTTGGGGTGGAGCTCGGTCCCAGCTCGGGGGTGACCCACTGTTGAGCTGATGAACAATGTGGTCTAAGGTTGGGAGGTTCATGGAAGGCCTGCACTTGGTTGGTGGATTTCGCCACCGTTACAAGATAAGTGTTTATCTATGCTTTATCACACTTTTATCAATATGCTTTGTATCTCTGTGTATTAAAATGATCATGCATTTTGTTGTGCATTTGGACTAATGTATTTGCCATGGATAATTATGTTATAATATCTCTTATGAGCACTCTGAGCTTAAATGTATTTCACTGTGTAAATGCACGTAATCAACAATGAATGTGTATGTGTTTTTCCGCGTAGTAACACCTACAAAACCATTCGGCAGTAAAAGGGGTGTTACAAATTGGTATCAGAGCTAAGGTTTCGACACTGAGCCTAGATGGGCTAGTGGAGCAGCATTTGGACCAATAATGCGAAGGAAATTGGGTCCGAAGGACCAATTTCGGACCTCGGTTTGTTCCGGTGTGTCAAGTAGTTTCTTGACCGCGTTTATAAGCTCAGGAAGTATGGCAGTGAGTGAAATCGCAGGCTGCTGTGGTCTATGGCCACGGGAGACAGGTCTCTACACCAATGGTGTTAGAACCTTAGGATCCATCCGGGAGGGAAGGCGAACCCTTCTAACTGTCAGATCTGAAGAATGTGCACAAGCATTAAAATCCCTTTTGAATTGGCATAGGAGTGTGGAAATCGCGATACGCGAAATCCTGAGTTAAGTTAGAAACTGTTTGAGCCGTCAGATCTCAGTCAAAAAACCCAACAACTGTTGGATCTGTTGAGAGATGCCTGAAGGATAAACCTTAGTATTTAGGGGTGAAAGATCCGAACTGGAAAGATTTGATCTGGACCTTTCGTTTGGGATCAGATGCGTGTCACGCGATTACCCACATCGGGGACTCGGGCACTGGAGGTTGGTAGAGGAAGTCATTTGACTTCACGAGTGGTAAAGAGGTGAGAGCTCTGTGTTGTGGGGCCCAACTAACATCATATAGGGATACCGACACTCGAGAACAATGTGGGGGCCACAGGAGTCGGTAGGCGAACATGTGGCACATCGCATCTCGGGAGCTCGTAAGTAGAAGAGCCGAGAATTGGGTGTCAAGGGTCGCGAGGCGCGAGGACACGAAACGACGAAGTCGCAAGAGAATCGCAGTTGTCCATATGAGGAGGACAGGTGGTAGCAATCGCGGAGTCGTGAAGTGCCGAAGAGATCTAGGATTCGGTGTTGTGGGGAAATTGCACCCTACGGACTAACAAGCTAGGGATTAAACTTTCATGCAGATAATGACCCTTAAGAAATTACTTTTAACCTTCTACCCCAAACCTAAAACCCTTTTTCACATGCAAACATGGAAAGAACCAACTAACCTTTTTATCGATGGTTGGTGTAGATCCTCCGTTGTGCTTTATCCCCTTTGCTTCTGCTGCTCCTTCCAAAAAGTGATCCTGCAATCAATACAAAACTATGCATGCATGCTATTGTTCTACTAGGGGGTTAGACATTAAGCATCAATCAAATAAAACATATAAGACTTTTGCATTTGGGATGGGAAAAGTATCTTTTTATTAATCTCAAGATGAATCAACTTACAATGATTATAGAGACCGGCCACCGTTCCTCGATCCTGATCCTGGGCTCCTCCTCTTCTTTGTCCTCCAACTACTTTGCTTGAATTCTCCTAAAGCTTGAGAAAAGGCTAAAGGGTTGGGACAAAACGGATTCGGCAATTGGGAAGAGTTTCTTTGCTATGATTTTCCTCCTTTGAATGGTACCCCTACCCCTTCTTTTATAGGCTAGAAGGAGCTAGGGTTTTAGACGAACTCTTGGCCATGCATGGCTAGGAGTTCCAGTTAACTGACCCAAATCTTTTCGTTCCATCGACAACTTTCCTGATTTTTTGCTTTGTTAGGTAAATGAAATCTGTAGTAGGCCAACCAACGTTCCAACGCGTGCAGCAGAAGGCCTTCCAGCGTTCCAATGCGCCCAGTGATAGGTTAGGGTGAGGGTTACTTAATTTAGGAGGTTTTTGAAGAGTCTGTTCAGCATGGCTTTGGCAATGAAGGGCAATGAGTTGGCCTGATGCCAGGCAAGCATGGATGGTGCAATTTAGGGTTATAACATTCAGGTCTCGCGAACTCGGAAGTTCGCAGGGTGAGGGCCCAAGAGTTGGATGCTCCAAGTTGCAAAGTCACAAAATTGCGAGGAGCGAGGACAACCATTGGATCCAGATCACGGGAGGACCGTTGGATCAGGAACCCCATCGCCTATCGCGTGTTCGGAGGTTGGGAGGTTGAAAGGATTCGTTTTTGACTCACGAGTAGTGAAGCACCGAGAGCCATGCATGAGGAAATGTGGCAGAACCATGAGGTGGGCCTGGGTGGCTGACGGGCGAATACACATCGCTAGAAGGAAAGGAGTCAATGCTCTGTTGACTTCTCGCGTCTCGGGGATTCGTGAGATAAGAGCATGGGAGCTCGACATTGAAACTCACGAAGGTGCGAGTAGCGAAGAGTGCTAACACCTAGACTTAGACCTAGGCTATGTTCATGCGTAGCAGACGCTAGCTAGGAGGGAACCATGCCCATGTTGCATCTCGGGTATCGGCGGTTAGAGGAAATGAGTCGAGGGTTTTCGACTCACGAACTCGCGAGATCGTGAGTTGCGAAAAGGGTGACTTGGGTTTCGTATATTTAACCGTCGGATCTTCGTAAACCAAGATTCTAAAGTTCTGAAGTCCCATAAATTGCCTCAAATGCAGAGAAATGAAAGAAATACATAATACTTCCAATACAAGAAACTTATTTAAAACGAAATGTCTTTTATTTTGTTTGAACTGGCTTGTAAATATTGCGGGTTGTTCGCGAAGTCTAATGGCCTGACAAATTGTGAATTCAATTGCACAGTGCATGTGCAGAGTTAAACGAAGGCCAAAACTCCAGTTAATCAATGCTGAGTATGGAGTGGGGAAGAGTGCAAATTACCCCTGAAATGGAAGACGAACGGGAAGGAAGGAATGTTAACCTAGGAGTCGAAGGATCAAACTCCAATGGGCATGGAAAAGAGATGGATAAGGAAGAACATATGATGCAACTCATCGAAAGATTGTAGAAGGATTCCCAGGATCACCTTGCTGATACCCGAAAGCTCCTGAAAATCTGGGATCGGCAGGGTGAATTCAATTTGAAAATGTTGAAGAGCATGGAAAGAATAGAGAAGAAACTTGAGAAAGGAAGAGACTCAAGTACGATGGGGAGTCGCAGAACTCATGGAAGAAGAAGTAGATTGAGGAGTGGCAGCCGACATCACAGTTGCTCCCAAAGACATTCTGACAGTAAGACACACAGTAGTTCAAGCCCATCACCTACCAGAAAACATCAGAAATCTGGAAGGGAGGAATTGAAAGGAGAGATGAAAAATATTAAGCCTCCAACATTCGATGGAGAACATAAAAAGGAGGAAGATGCCGAGACATGGTTGTTGGGCATGAAGAAATACTTCCAACTGCAGAATTATTTTGCCTCTGCAGAAGGTAGAATTGCAATGTACCAGCTGAAAGGAAAAGTGTCCATGTGGTGGGATCATCTTGTGCAGGTGCAACACATCAGAGAGAAAGAGGTCACTTGGAAGGAATTCAAGAAGTATTTCGAGAAGAAATACTTGACTAAAAGATTCTATGACAGAAAGATGAGGGAGTTCTTCGAACTCAAGTTGGGTAGTATGACCATTGATGAGTATGAATGATTTTTTCTGGAACTATTGAAGTATGTTCCATTCATCAAAGACGAGGCTGTCAAGATTCAGAGGTATCTGAGTGGACTACCACCTTTCATGAGTGACAAGATTCAATATGATGATCCTAAGACCATGGAAGAGACCATCATAAAAGTGAAATGTTTATACGAATAGCAGAGAGAAAAGCCTACCTTTCGGAAGGCTTAGGATGACCAAAAGAGGTTTAAGAAAGAATAGAGGCGGAAGGGAAGCAAGCCTTCCTTTTTCAGAAACAGTCGTCAGGAACAGCCATTGGTTAGAGATCCAAGAAGGACTGAAGAGGGTGCACAAAGATAGCGACAGGCACCCATTCAGTGTTAGGGCTGTCAATTGTTTGCAGCTCGGGTGGAAGAATCATCCCAAGATGTAGTGTCGAATTTGGAAGACCATAGTGTGCTCCAAGAATTTAAGGACGTGTTTTAGGAGGTGCCTGGTCTACCTCCGATTAGGGACATCGATTTTTCCATAACTTTGATGCCTGGGACAACTCCAGTTTCGAAAGATCCTTATAGGATGAGTATGCCAAAGATGAAAGAGTTGCAACTGTAGCTCAAAGAGCTACTAAAGAAAGGTTACGTTCGCCCCAGTGTGTCACCGTGGAGAGCCCCGGTCCTATTCGTGAAGAAGAAGGATGGGACATTGAGGCTGTGCATTGATTTTCGATAGCTGAATAAGGTCACTGTCAAGAACAAATATCCTCTACCAAGGATTGATGATATTTTTTATCAGTTGAAGGATGCAAAAGTATTTTTGAAAATAGATCTTCGATCTGGATATCATCAAGTGAGGATAAAAGATGAATACATTAGCAAGACCACCTTTAGAACAAGGTACGGTCACTATGAATTTACAGTGGTGTCGTTTGGATTGTCCAACGCGCCTGTTGTCTTCATGTGCTTAATGAATGGAGTGTTCAGAAATTATCTGGACAAGTTTGTCATAGTCTTCTTGGATGATATTTTGGTATATTCCAAGACAGAGGAAGAACATGAACAACACTTGAGAATGGTGCTGCAGGTGTTGAGAGAACACCAGCTGTACACAAAAATGAGCAAGTGCTCTTTTTACCAAAGGCAGATCCATTACTTGGGACACATTATATCTGAAGAAGGGATCGTTGTGGATCTTGAAAAGGTACAGGCCATTCGAGAATGGACAGTGCCAATAAATGTGGTAGAAGTCAGATCTTTTATGGGTCTAGTAGGCTATTATAGGAGGTTCATAGCCGGATTTTCAAGGATAGCCCATTCTATCACTTCCTTGCAAAGGAAAGGGAAGAAGTTCCAGTGGACTGAAGAATGTGAAAGCAACTTCCAGCGATTGAAGCAACTGCTAACCAGTGCTCCAATCCTGAAGATTGCATATCCAGACAAGGATTACGTAGTGTGCACAGATGCATGTAAGGAGGGGCTGGGAAGAGTTCTCATCCAAGAAGGATTTGTAGTTTGCTATGAATCCCGGAAGCTGAAGGAACATGAGAAGAACTATGCCACTCATGATTTAGAGATGGTAGCAATTGTCCACGCCTTGAGGAAATGGAGACATTACCTCATGGGAAAGAGATTCGAATTAAGAACAGACCACAATGATATGAAATATTTATTTGAATAGCCAACCTTAAATGCCAGGCAAATCAGATGGTTGGAGTTTCTGTGTGAATATGATTTTGATATCAAGCATATCAAAGGGAAAGAAAATAAAGTGGTTGATGCACTCAATAGAAAAGTGCATGAATTACATGCTACAGCCATTAGCATGTACATAACTGAGTTGAAAGACAGAATTCTTGAAGCTGCAAATGCTGATTTGAAGTACAAAAGACTTTTAGTAAAGCTACAGCAATGTGAGAGACCACAGACCGAGGAAGGTTATACCTTGGGAACTGAAGGTCTACTTCTGTATAAGAACAAAGTATATGTACCCAATGACTGAGAATTGAAGCTGGAAATTCTAAAGGAGATGCATAACATGGCTTATGCTGGACATCCTGGATATCATAAGATTGTGACAGTAGTCAAAATCCATTATTTTGGCCAGGTATGAAGAAGGAAATTGTTGAATACATCGCCAGATGTATGGAATGATAGAAGGTTAAGACTGAGCATAGACACCTAGTAGGGTTGTTGCAGCCTTTACCTATTCTGGAGTGGAAATGGGATGTGGTAACAATGGATTTTATCACAGGATTGCCCGAAACAATCAAGCAGCATGATTTAATTATGGTGGTGGTGGACAAGCTTACTAAAGCTGCCCATTTTATTCCACTGAAAACCACCCACAGAGTAGCAGATGTTGCTGATATTTTCCTAAAAGAAGTCACACGCTTGCATGGAGTTCCTAAGACAATTGTGTCTGATAGAGACCCGAAATTCACTTCGAATTTCTAGAGAGGACTGTTCAAAGGATTCGGAACGAATATGAACTTTAGTACAGCATATCATCCGGATTCTGATGGACAGATAGAGAGAGTAAATCGAGAAATCAAAGACATCCTGAGAATGTATGTGATGGATAACCCATCAAGGTGGGAAGACTACCTGCATTTGGTAGAATTTGCCTACAATAATGGTTACCATGCATCATTGAAGATGAGCCCATTCGAAGCGCTTTATGGAAGAAAGTGCAACACTCCAGTGAGTTGGGATAATCTGGCTGGCAGAGTAGTAGTTGGACCTGAACTACTCAAAGAGATGGAGGATCAAATGATAAAAATCAAACAGAATCTGAAAGCTGCCCAGGATAGGCAGAAAAGTTACGCTGATAGTAACAGAACCCATAGAGAATTCAAAGTGGGTGACCATGTTTTCCTAAAAGTGAGAACTAACAGAAGTTCCTTGAAGCTGGGAATTTGCACCAAGTTGGCAACAAGATTTTGTGGGCCATTTGAGATCCTGGAAAGGATTGGGCTGGTTGCCTACATGCTTGCATTACCTGCATCTATGACTATACATAATGTATTTCTTGTTTCATTTCTTAAGAAATATATACCTGATGCTAATCATGTTATCGATTGGAATGTGATTCAGGTGGAACCAGAGGGTGTCCTGCAAGTGCATCCTGTGCGCATATTGGACAGGAAAAGAAAACAGCTCCGGAATCAAGCTACGAAACTTGTAAAGGTCCAGTGGACCTGGTACATTCCTGAGGACATGACATGGGAACATGAAGAGGTTATGCAGGCAGAGTACCCGCATCTTTTTGAAAATTTTGAAAGGCATGCAGATGCTGTGTAAAGCTGCACTGAGGACAGTGAAAAAATAAGGGGAGGGGGATTGTAGTGACCCCAAGGCCGAGCCCCATTGTAAACCATGTTTTGAAAAGGAATTGTAATTATGTTTTATAGACTGGTGAGCCAAGTCTTGTATAAGCTGGTAGGATTATGTGTTGTTAGGCTAGGAAGCCTAAGTGTTGGAGGCCAGGAGCCTGCTGATGTATTTGTACATATATATGCAGAATAATTAATAAAATATAAACACCGTTGGGTGTAGACTGACCATGATGAATGAGTGAAGGGGGACTGAGCATCCGCAGAATTGCAAGGAATTAGGGGTTGGAGATAGAAAAGGGGCTAAGTGTTGAGCCCAGAAGGCTTAAGCCTTGGGAGTAATATTTTAATATTATTCCAAAAAGACATGTGCATTATATGTTTTAACTTAAATCCTTTTGAAGGACATGTGATTTCCAATGGTGGGAAGCACGCACGCTACCGGAATGTATGCAGTTGCATGGGCGACAGTGTCAACCCTGACCACGCAATAAAAGCTATGATGAGCCATGTTGGGGGTTCTCTTCTCCAGTTCGACTCACGGACTGCTAGGAGGAACAGATCTGGCCCCAATAGAAACACCCCGTATAGCTTCTGAACCATCTGAACCTGCGTTGACCCTTGCGTGGATTGTCTGTCACACATTATTGACACGAGAGCGTGAGTCTATCCTGGGCAGGGGTGATGGGAAATGCCATTCGACCGGGAAGGGGGAGGCTAGGGAATTCCTTGCGAAAATTGTTTCGAAGAGGGATTCTGGTAATCAACACCCTGAGACCCAGTTTCCATTGTTGAGCTTGTTTGAGAGGCCCAAGTTTGTATTCCTGGTTGACTGTGTAGTCAAGTAGAGATGGACTGTGCGTGAAGTGTTGTCTAGTGAAGGTGGTAATTGAGCCTGTGTGGGATCTCTCTCTCTAGGGGGAGGGAAGAGGATGTTGTTGGAAGAGGTTTCTTCCAAAGAGTGTCCAGCACCAACTTCAGTCTCTGAGACTTCCTAATCCAGCCTGTTGTCGAGGCCCAGAGAGGGAGGTTAGCACCAATGGACTGTGCTTGTGAAGGTGTATACTCCCAGGTGGAACAGGCATGTGGGGAATGAGAGACTGGGAGTAGTGGGCGTAAGATGGCATCCTGGGGAGAATCCTTCCGGATTCTAAGTGTGGTTTACCCTGTAACCTCAGCCTAGTTAGGATTTCTTGCCTTGGGGTGGAGCTCGGTCCCAACTTGGGGGTGACCCACTGTTGAGCTGATGAACAGTGTGGTCTAAGGCTGGGAGGTTCGTGGAAGGCTTGCACTTGGTTGGTGGATTTCGCCACTGTTACAAGATAAGTTTTTATCTATGCTTTATCACACTTTTATCAATATGCTTTGTATCTCTGTGTATTAAAATGATCATGCATTCTGTTGTGCATTTGGACTAATGTATTTGCCATGGATAATTATGTTAAAATATCTCTTATGAGTACTCTGAGCTTAAATGTATTTCACTGTGTAAATGCACGTAATCAACAATGAATGTGTATGTGTTTTTCCGCGTAGTAACACCTACAAAACCATTCGGCAGTAAAAGGGGTGTTACAACCTGTCTCATCAAGATCAACTGTAACACAATCATGAAGCCACTATCATCCATGTAGAAAACATTGCTAATGACAGTATCAAGAAGACGACTGCAAATGAGCTGATATACTTTAGATATCTGCACGACATGAGCTTATCTTGAAGCAACTTATGATTGATTTTCCATTCAACAACCATATTTTGTTCTTGCTTAAGATCAATTAATTCATTTGAAATAGTTGCATTTGTTAATTGTTCCCTTGTTTGAAGTGTTTTATTTTCTTTAACACGATGAGCATGAACCACATAATCATGACCTGCTTTAGTGAATTGATATTGATTCTTTGTCCTGTAGAATATTTCCTTACGATCAATAAGTATGGACTACCTAAGATCATTCCACATTCTCTTAATGACACAACATCACAAGTTACTTCATCCACATACTTAGATGAAATTGCAAATTTAATTGTGCACTATTTTGTTATGTGCATCTGATGATGATTTCTCATCCATTTAAGTGTGTAAGGCTTATGATGTCTTTGTGTTTTTAACCCCAATTGCTTAACCAATTCTTTTGAGATTAGATTAGATTGAGATCCACTGTCGATTAATGTATCTATATTAGTGTGTTGCATAATTACTCTTATATGAAACAAGTTGCTTCTACAATCAATCTCTTCACCATTTTTACATGTCATACCAACCAAGGAAATCTTACACTCATCCCCTGAATCCGATCCCAAGTCACTGGGTTTTGATGTCGTTGCCACTGTTTGCGTTCCCTTCTTTTCTTTGAACCACTTTGGCCTCTTCTTAGGATGCAATT
Source organism: Picea mariana (assembly GCA_032191745.1). Classification (NCBI taxonomy): domain Eukaryota; kingdom Viridiplantae; phylum Streptophyta; class Pinopsida; order Pinales; family Pinaceae; genus Picea; species Picea mariana. The sequence goes on along the minus strand of JASDQU011100184.1, from coordinate 274 downwards.
GCCAACATCTGTCCTCATCATGTCCCTCTTTCTTGCAATGCTCGCAAGAGGGTTTTCCTTCCTTCTTTGTTACTGCATTTGCATTCTTTCCATTGCCATGCCTTTTCCTCTTGTCCTCTTTTCTCGAAGACGACGATTCCCTTGACACACCTCCTTTCCCTGCTTCAATATACGTAGCTTGAACAGAAACCTCATCAAGGTTAGTGGGTCCAAACATGAAAACAGTGTTTCTAATATGCGCAGGAAAACCTCCTATATACTTCATAAGGGTTTC